>CAHIKZ030005436.1:1285000-1340000 GCA_903632075.3 Acanthosepion pharaonis
AAATCATCTATGTAAACATTGACAGACTATCATCACTGTCTTGTCCGTATATTGCTTAATATGTTGTAATTGACATCTTTGATAATGGCTTAAGTAAGCCGAAAGCATAGATTGTATTAAAAAAATATGGATCAATATTGAGAATTTCTTTCTTCGTTCAACGATAATGTTATTAAACTTTTCAGATGTTACGAAAAAAATTTACCTAAAATAAATAGACAACACTTGTCTATATTATTTAATGAAACGTGTATGAATGAAAAGATGCTGCCTAAATACACATATATATATATATATATATATATATATATATATATATATATATATATATATATATATATATTGTCAGGAAAATATTCCGCGAAGCAATAAACCACCTATGAAAGGAATTTACAGAAAAAAAAAACTTTATAATTTAAAAATTTGACCAACTAATTGAGAAAATGGTGGAACGATTATTCTTTTTCATATGGAAATTTGTGCTGTGTCAGCACAAATTTCCATATGAAAAAGAATAAACATTAAAAATTATAACTTTTTTTAATGTTTATTTTTCTTTAAAGACAACTCCTTTGCAAACCTGGATGTTTAATCTAAAATGTGCATGAATTCATTACAGCCTTTGAATTATTTCTTGATATTAAGTCGTAAATTAATATTGATTCGTAGAAATTTCATTTCATGATTGTAAATTTCAACATTTCATATTAATTGTTTCCGCTAGAATATAATTCTTATTAACAATAAATAAAACACCACAATTTTGTGATAGTCGAACATTTTTCATTTTATTTATTTATTTTCGCAATCTTTTTTTCCATGGAAATTTCTAATATCTTTGACTTTATGAGGAAAAAGATAATAATGAATAAATTATATACACCGTTTACTTCTGTCCATGCTTATCGAGAGAATCTCTAAAGGACGATGTTTTAATGTTTAGTAAAGAATAATTATCCTTTTTTTAAGTTTTGTTTGGTTGACCTCATTTTTAGTAGTGCTTATGCTACTTCAAGGATGTGCTGAAAAATTCTCGGCCCGACCGTGTCCCCTTATTTGTTCAAATGAAAACTACTCAAAATCCCTTTTTGGTTGGGCCAAAAATACTTCGTTATCATCTGGAACTAAGACAAACTAAGACCAGCACTCTTGATTGGTTGGTTGGGTTTTATGGCATATCAACCACTGTAGGTCATTTAAAGCCAAATTTATATACATTATAAATAAATTATGTAAAAATATATATATATATATATATATATATATATATATATATATATATATATATATATTAAATATATTGTACTATTAAACATATAGCTTGCAACATTATTTTTTCAAAAAGTATAGCTGGCAAAATTATTTTTTCAAAAACGTGTAGCTGGCAACATTATTTTTTCAAAAAACATTATCAGAGGCCTTGCTGTTGGACGTAGTTTATCATCATATCCAGGATGCGGATGTAGTTTATCGTCATACCCATGATGCGGATGTAGTTTATCGTCATACCCAGGACGTGGGTAAGGTCTGGAAAAAACTGGGAGTTCGCTATTTGCCCATAGCTGGAACCCTAACAGGTGCTACCACCCCGGGTCAACAATTAAGAGGTGGTTCCACGCTCCTCAAAACCTCCTGATCAGAGGCCTTGCTGTTGGATGCAGTTTAACGTCATACCCAGGACGACCAGCATTCTTCACGTAAACTATTAATCAAGTATTGTTTATAAAAAAATAAAATAAGTTCCGTTATTATAAAAAAAATTGTCATTTTATTTATTATCCGTTATTTTTAGATTTATTATATAATTATTTTATATTGATATATGAAATTAAACAGTTTAATGTTAATGGTAAAATTGAATGAAAATAGATTGCTTGACTTACTGTAGAGTTGTCTCGCTTCGACCGATATAGTTACGATTTTCTTTAAGTTGATTTCTGAATCTCGTCTTGGTTGAATTTGTCACTAGATTGAGCTGATGTTGAAAAGAAACTGAATTCCACAAGCCGTGTTTATGTTAATAAAAATTAACTTTTAGCGAGGAAGTTGGGTTTTATGGATTCGTTTGACGAGTTGGTTGTTTTAAGGATTCACTGACTAAATAATGTCGAAGTTTCATATTTATGAATTTTCTTGATCACGTGGGAGGCTCGAGAAAATGTTTACCAGTTTTTGGCGTGTTGAACTCTGAACAGGTCAACTCTCGGTCAACGGTGCAGACGGAAGCAAAAACATGACATTATTATTCATGGACCAATCAGAAATTTGATTGATTGTATCGCACTGAACTCTGCAGCCGATTTTAAACTGAGCATATTTAGCTGTGATCCTCTTTTAACAGGTTTAAAACAGAGAATGTAGAAATCTAATCCTACATATATAAATATATATATATATATATATATATATATATATATATATATATATATATATATATATATATTCATCATACATATATTTATTTATATTATTATTCGTTATTATGTTATATTATGTTATTTTATTTCTTATCCGTTATTTTTAAAGCAGAAACCAATTTGCAGATTTTTGTTTTCTGTATATATATATATATATATATATATATATATATATATATATATGGGTTCTATTAATAGAACGATTTATAAATAGGCGGTTAATGTCATTAACGATCTGTTTCGAAATAAAAGTATATTCAGATGCTATAGCTGGTCTTGATATTTCTTTTGTTAAATTACGATTAGGAAGATCCAACTGATGTAATGAACAAATATATTTTTATTCCTTGAAAAACACCTTGAAATACTAAAACAAAAAGGGTACTTACAAAGTAATAAATAAATTTTCAGTTGCAATTTTTCCACAGTACAACAAATTCACAAAAATCTTAAGACCATAATTACCTTGTGCGCCAACAATGTCAAGTACTTCAAGAGACCAAATTGACATAAACAAAAAAAATTAGTACCTTAAAACCAGACTCGAAAGATATAAGAACTCTGTAATTAAATGTGTACGTATAAAGACCCTGTTTAACAAACTATTTTTAATGACATCACTCTTCAGATCCTAGGTAATTATGGATGTCCACTGATTGCTATTTTCTTTATTTGTGAATTGCGATACCTTCTTGAGAAAGATTATGGTGTTGTCTCTTGTTGCCTTCACCGCCTACCTTTTTTAAAAACCTAGATACGGCCGAGAGGTGAAGAACCTAAACTAACTCACTATTTAACCCATAAATTGAGGCTGAATAGATAGAGTTTTGCCTTTCCTGTGGGAAATTGTGATAAAGAGAAAACAAAAGACTAGAACGGATATTGAATTCGGCACGCCGATTCCACTTCCGGCACCGATACAGCCGATTATTTGCTGACGACATACCGAATAATAAAAATGGATATTATTCTGTCTCGTATGTAGATCAAAGACGAAACTATGAAATGCAAACATGAAAAGAGACAGCATACGTTTCTTCATCGTCATGTATAAGATAGTCTTATCAACAGATGGAGAGTTTCTTTCCTCGGTAGAAAAATAATTGCAGTGTTGTCAGGAAATGCAGCAACTCAAATTATAGGTTACCCATTGGGGACATGAAAACAGAGTAGGTACAGAGGTTTTGCTATCTAGGTAATATAATTACATTACATAGATACAAGAAACAAACTATGACACTCTAATATGAAGAAGTGTTACGAATAAATAGTGTTTACTATTGCTCTCAAAAAAAAAAAAACTTGAATCAAACTGTCCTAAAACATCAAGTCGAGGTTTACTTACTGTTACTCATACCATGTAACCCAGTAAAATCTGGTGAATATTTATTGTTGAGAACAGGGCCAGTGAAAGAGTCTTATGCCCCACTCCAAATCTATGATACGGGACTCCCACTCTACTACTTCTCAATTTCCATATGGTATTCATATAAAATACAAATTTTATTGTAACCTAATTATGTACAATAATGTATCATATGCTATATAGGTGATCAATTCAACAAGAAGAATTGTAGATAAATATAATCTTTCTAAATATTTAGAAATCAGATATATGTCATAATAGATCATTACATCTTAAATTAATCAACAATATTTTGCGGCAAATTTTGACATTTAACTTGGGATTTTTTCTTGTTAAGAATTTAATTTTAACACATTCAAGATTATGGATAAAAATAGTGAAATTTATGTAACGTTTTTCGTTGTAGAAGCAAAAGAAATTCACTGATTTGTACGAAATAAGGAAACGAGAATGACATCAAAATTTGCGAAAATCTGTCATCGTTTAATAGTTAGTTTAATTTGTAACGTATATTAATGAAGGCAGAGAAATAAATAAATATTGAGAAATAGCGTGGGTCAAAAATGGTCGACAGCTGCAAGTTACCTCCTTTGTCCACAGAAATCCTATTCCTCTAACTATTATTTTTGGGACAAGTTGAATTTCATTACGTCGAACAGATTTATATCTAAATATACCAAGAAATTTTGTTAAATACTGTATATTATAGAAAACCTTTTTTTGTTGTTTTCTTTTTAAGCAAACAGGAAACGTAAAGACAAACGTCACTAGGAAAAACAGATAGGTCAGCATCATTGCAGAATGAAATTCAGTTCTCAGTGCGAACAAAGAAACGCAAATATATGACCCTTTTTATTCTATTCCTTTCAACAGGGTCATGCACGCGAAACGTTTTCTAGCAATTTTGTAAAACAAAACATATTGACCTAAGGTAATATTGAGAATCAAAATAAATAAGATGCATATTGAATAAACATTTTATAGTACAGATGTCACCAAGTATAACAACAGCTGCGAGCAAATTGTAAAGAACCAAAAAGAAGCTGGTGCCGGGAACAGAAAAAAAAAGGTTATATTATTTTCCGCATTAGAATTCAAGCATGTAATCTTGTCAAAAATATCTAGCCATCGTAAACAAAGAAAGAAGCTTCTGCCAGTAATGAAGCCATTTGGGTATCGACTATATTGAAATCGAAGTCAAATTAAAAGCTGGATGAATATATTGAGCTTGCACGAAAATTGGAAAGAAATGTAATATGAAATCGACAATTGTATCCATTGTTAGTGGAGCATTTTGAAAATTCTCGCGTAAGCGTCGAAAAATATTGGAAAGTCTCAAAATATCGGACTTTTTATCGTTTAATCCAAAGTTATTTCTTTAATATGTGCTGCACGTTTAAGGTGTCGTTGGTCATGGCATTCTATAACGTCCTGCTTTGTGTTGCTCTAAGTTTGTCTGTTTACCATCCCTGTCTGTTGCTATTTTGTCATTAATTTACTAAAACCCATTAAGTAGCTTCTTTACTGTGTCCTCCTGTTTATCTTGCTTTCAATAGAGGTTGATATGCCACTAACAGAACCAACCGACCAGAATTCTCTCGCTTTCAATGCCATAAAACGCACAATCAAGAGACAGACAACTGAAGCATTTGCGACAGAATGAGGAAAGGAGTCTAGGTGAAATTAACACACAGAGCACATATTGAGATAGAAGATTTTAGGTTGGTTGAATCTGCCTTCCGTCAGCATGGCTAATGCTAACCCCCAGGAGAATAACTCGTTACACCTCCTCAGCTGACATGAAGCGGAAAGACTATATTGAATTCAATATGCTCTGTCGTACTAGACATTTTTTCTCTCCAGAATATATCTTTCATATCTATAAGTCTGCCATTCGTCAATATTTAGTATATTGTTTCCACATATGGCCCGGTACTCCGGCTATATATTTAGAGATTCCTGATAAAATCCAAAGAAGAATCGGAAATATTATTGTTCCTGACCTGGTGCCTTGGCTTAAATCACTTCCCAACCACCGTAAAATTGCTTCTCTATATTTTTTTCCATAAATACTTTCATGATAAAAGTTCGGATGAGATCTTCCTTATTATATCTAGAATTGATGAATTTAAGCACAGCACTAGATTAGCAACAAGGTCTCGTTAACGTACAGTTGAAATGGCTAGATGTAACCCTGCTAACATTTTCTTTTCCCGCAATTTCTCGAATGTAGAACTCTATTCCGGTTCTATGCTTTCAAACAACTTCGAGCTTCAAAAATTTAAATGCAATGTCAATCGTCATCTTCCGTCTTCCTAATTACTCTTTCCTCGTTTTACTTATTATTATTTTCTTATTCGTACTCTCTTTATTTCACAATCAATCTCTCTCTCTCTCTCTCTCACACACACACACACACACACACACACACACACACACACACACACACACACACTTTTCTGAACTCCTTCACGCTTCACATTATGATGTATGTTACTCGGTCAGAAAGCCTAACTGAACCCATAACCTCTGGGGATCAGGCAGATCCAAGGCTTTGTACCTAAATAGAAAAGTCTTAATGATCAGTCAGACAAACGATAATAATTTAGACGATAACGCATAATTTTTTTATAGTTTTTTTTATTTTTTATTTTTGGTAATTATTTGGAACTCCCTTCCGGGTCCATGCTTTTGGATCTTCAAAAATTTAAATGCAATGTGCATCGTTATCTACTGTCTTCTTGTTCACTATTTGTTATGGTAATTAACCCACGCAGGCATGGGCACTACTAGCTATAAATAGGAGCAGGTACTGCCTTTTGGAGAGAGAAATTTCCAGCAGTCAGCTCTGACAGTCGGACCGAACATTTTCTGTAAGACTCTCGTTTGTATATGTTAATATATTTGTTTAACTCAATTCCTCTCTTTTTTGTCTTTATTTTTAGCCCTAACAAGGCCACAGCACTCTTCAATTGCTCTCGCTTCTTGATAATGTTTCTGTTTCTAATATTTTCACACACAGTAACCCCTTGTACTTTAGTAGCTTTACTTCCTTGTTTGGGGTGAATTCGATTAAAAAAGTCTTGTGTTATTTAAAGGGATGATATGTAAACTTAACAAGCCTAAACTCATCTCACTTCAGTATGTCCTCTGAGTGTTAATTTCTTCAAGTCTCCTTTCCTCACTGTTTCGCAAAAAATTCAGCTGTCTTTTTGATTTTTGCTTATGGCCACATTATGTCGATACACTGATTCTCATTCGATCACCAAAGTTAAGCAACGTTGAATTTCGTCAGTTGCTAAATGGGTAACCGCTGAGGAATACGAAGTGCTGCAAGCTTGGATGTGCAGATGTGGTAATTGATAAAGGCTTGGAATGAGAAATCGGAAATCCGATTTCGAATTCCAATTGAGTTCTTTACCTACGTGCAAATACCCGTGGGAAATCTATTAATCCACCTCTTCTCCTCGCAGCTATGGGTTAATTACTAAGACTTTTTTATTAGTTAATCATTATTATCTACTATTTTGTATCAAAATATTAAAATATTCTTACAATCCCAAAATATGTTTTGGCTTTAAATAACCTTAAATTTTAATAAACAGTTCAAATAAATCAATTAATTAAAAAAAAAGAATATTTATGGTTGTGAGTTCGCAATTTTGATAAAACTTCCTCGTTAATCACATGTTCAGTCTGTCATATTCTCAGGAATCCTATGCGGAATCATATCTCTTTCGTTTCAAAGTTTCTTCTTCCTCGGTGAGGATATTGTCAAAAAATCTCACCGTCCTGGGTATGACAATAGACTACAACCGCATCCTGGGTAAGACGATAAACTACGTCCAACAGCAGGGCCTCTGACCAGGAGGTTTTGAGGAGCGTGGAACCACCTCTTAATTGCTGGTATTCCCACGTCCACCCTGACCCGGAAAGGTAGCACCTGTTAGGGGTCCCAGCTATGGGCAAACTGCGGGTCAAAACACTATGAAAGTGTGAAAATAGGTTTTAATACCAGCAATAATATTTTTGAGAAAAAGTTATTACCAGCAGTATGTGACGGTTACACACCTGGCCCAGTGTCGGATCCTTTGGTTACGGCGCCAACGGTGACGTCGCTCCTCCTGGTCGCTCCTCCTGGGTCCAAGCGTGCCGCTCCAACCCTTTGGTCAGATGATCACCAGCCTCGCCTTTCCCGACTCGCTTCCAATACCTGGTCACTAAAGCAACTATACCGATCTCCGGTCTGTCTACCCACGCTGTGTTTAGATCTTAGACAGACGGGACCAGCAGGATCGGGGCCGATACAAGTTGAGTCCGACGGGGTGGCAAAACACAAATAAAATAAAAACTCACGACACCAAACAAAATTGCTGATAAAAGGGTAACAACCTTTTATATCTTAAAGTCCGTTACATAAAAACAAAAGTGTTCTCATTTCCCGACCCGCTCTGTGGACTATGGCACCAAGCTTCTATCACACAATAGAAAAATGTCGAATTACCTACTTTCTAGAATCATGTATGTATGTCGGAGTGTGGTTCAGTTCGACACTGGGGCTAATTTCTATCGATCATTCGCAGTTGATTCTTCTCTCCGACTTGAGTTGTATTTCTTCTTCTTCGTCTGCTTGGGCTGGTAGTTTTCCTGTTTCAACTTGGTGGAAGATTTCTTGTTTCAACCTCGCAAACTGTCTGAAAATGCCTAAGAGAATTCGTATTATTGCTAGAAAAAAGCCAATTATTTTGGAGAGAAATGGGCTCAAGCGGCTGAATTTCGCGAAAAGTCATATTCAATAAACGGCCTACGACGGGTGTAGAGTTCTTTTGAGCGACGTAGTCACGCTTTTTGCATATTTGGATCGGATTGAAAAACGAGTAATTCCATCCCAAGCGGGAGACGGGGGTGTAATGGTGTGGATGCGTCCAATAGCTTTGGTATTGGTCAATTGTTAAAGTTGATGGAAAACCCAACAGTGTAGGTTCTATGCAGCTAGTTAAAGAACATGTTCTGCCATATTTGACTGGCCAAATGCTACCTGGAGCTATTTATCAACATGATAATAGCACCATTCACAAAGTCAAAATGTAATGCAATTTTTGATCACCATAATTTGGATGTCATTGTTAATTCTTAATCCGATTGAAAATTTATGGAATTATATTTCTAAAAGAGTTCACGCGAAGAAAAAAAAACGATAAAGTTATACGATTATATTAAGCAAATATGGTAGTGCATTTCAAATTATTTTTAGCTCACTTATCAAGCTCGATGCCTCGGTGAAGCTGTAATTAATAATAAAAAAAGTTACGGGACTAAATATTGATAAATATTTTGTTTTTTGCTCATTTTTACTATACCTTTTTGCTGCAAATGTCTTAAACTTATTTTGTTTGGATAATTTAAATTAATCCAGTATTAAAATTTTTCAAGTTGTAGAAAAATATAAAATGTTTACATTATTCGAAAGAGAAAAAAATTCTGTATAAAGTGTAGACAATAAAATTGATTTATATTGTTTTATTAAGAACATATTCTGAAATGAATAAAACTTTAACCATCGGTCTTAAACTTATATATATAAAATACGCCTCATTTAAACATATCATACCCAACAGCTCTACTTACCTGAGATACATAGATGACGTACTCTTATTTTATCCAAAAGATACAAACCTATTAAACATAATAAAAAAATTCAATAAGGTTGAACCTACCATTAAAACAACTCTCTACCTTTCCTCGACATCTAATTAATACGCAACAATGATAAATTAGATTTTAAAGTTTAACGAAAACCACAAACAAAAACGACTTAATCAATTTCTATTCCCACCATATCCAGAGAATAAAATGTGGACTAATCATAGGATTTTATCTCGGTGCCCTGTATGCCTACATGAAGAAGGGGATTATATTGAGAAAACATTCAAACTTCCCCACGACCATTTCATCCTCAACGCTATAAACAAGCTCACAAAATCCATAGAGATACATATACTTCCAAATATTACACAAAATTCATAATCTTGCCCTCCAACAACCTTTCGACTAAACTCGTAAACGAATTTGCTATCCCTAACACTAGGATCGTTACCACCATCTCCAAGACAATCGGGTATATAATCAGGAAGAATTTATTATTCTCAAACACCATTTCTAATGTTGGAATTTATCAAATAAATTGTTTACAGTACAAAAACATTTACTTGGAGGAGACATCACGTGATCTAAAAACCCCGATCTACGAGCACAAGAGAGATTTGCGTTTAGACAGACATTCTAAATCTCTTTTCTTACATCGAAACGACGTGTGATGTAACTTTGATTTCACAAATGCCAGTCTAATTAAAAAAAAAAAGAACATAATCCTTTAAGGAGAAAATATTTAGAAAATATGTTTATAGCATTACTACCAAATATAAACACTTGCTTAAAACATTACATCACATCATTATTTATGAATCTAAATTATGTCTATCTAATAGACAAAATGATGAAAATTTACAAATACTTTCCAAAATACTCATGAGAAATGCTTTAATGATAAATCCGACCAAACCAGGATTATTACAATATCTTGCTGCGTTTCACCGACCCATACAGAGATGACGACAACAGACATTCCCCCACACACATACAGGAAAATATAACAATCCAGCCAAATAGAAAATTATTGCAGCATTTCGCAACATTTCGCTGAAATACACGAAGGTGACATCTATAGACATTCCTCACACACACTTATATACTTACATGAATTAACATTACTGTCCAACATGCACTTAGACAAACAAGCGTTTCTTTACATACACACACTTACACTATCACGCACTTTAACGTCCAAAATGTTCCTCACACATATTTGTATATTATCTATTGCGTTTATACACGTGTCGCGTGTCTGACCAATGAGAACTAACCAAAAATCTTAACATGCCAGTACTATGTCTCTTTACTTTTTCAATTTCTATCTCGATCTCTGACGAAGCCTTAATAAAAGTGAAACATGTTAGATTGAGATACGTTTCCTACTTTTTGTTTTATTTTACTCCCACCCACACCACACACAAACAAACACATACACACACACTCACACACACACACACACACACACATACATGTACATATGAATAGCTGGTCAAATGGCAAAAACTGATTACAATTGGTTTTTAATGGCAGTAAAATATTTCCTTAGTCACATTTAACTTCTAATCGAAAAATGAAACAACTATATCACTGGAAACTATTTTTTGACAATCTTTGTTGTTGAATAAAATTAATTAATTCTTTATTTACTTGCATAAAGGTTCATTTTCGGGGACACCATTTTATATATATATGTACGGTGATTTTGTTTACAGTGGCTACGTAAAGATATACACAGTATTTTGTTGAGTAAAAATCAAATATATTCGATTTTTCTTGTTACGTTTCAATGAAAAATATTATGAAAAGTAAAACATATTTAGATGGCGAAATTGCTGTGAAAAATTACTTTTTCAAAGCATTCAAATAATCTTCTTATCGATAAATGTGAATAAATGTGAAATTATATTCTTATATAGATCTATTACAAATTGTAACTATTGCCATAAAAGATAAGTTCATATTACAGAAAAAGATAGACTACACTCATTTTCCTACGTGAAACAGAATATTTTTACCTGAGTCCAATAAACCTTTCCCTGGGTCCAATAAACATACACACCACATTTGAAGACTGTTCATGAAATGGTGTCGCCAAACAAACAAAATTTATATTTTTACGCATGCCATGGAGGCACACATGTCTTCCGTGTGATCAAACGTTTGAGAGGGTCTGAATTGAGAGACTTTGACAGGTTGAACAATCATTTCGGAGAATTGCTGCATATGTAGGACGTGACACTTCGATGGAACTTCGCTATTAGCAATAGTAATCAAATAAACATTCTTACAAGTGTAAGATAGGTAATGGAACGGCCACGTAGTACAGGCGCTCGTCAAGTTGAAGCATTGGCAGGCTGCACGGCTTCCACAGCACAGATCATTGAAAATCTGGCTGCAAGAGTATCAATATGAACAGTTGAAAATTGTTTACTTTCAGCACTCGTCAGTTTTCCATTTATGTTACAACACTATTGTGCCCGTCTCCAGTGATATCTCGATGGGGTAATGAGAAATAAATGGTGCTCTGCAGCATTCGTTGATGAGATCAGGTCCTGCCTTCATTTATCGGACGTTCTTTTGCGTGTACGACGTAAAACTAAGAACATCATTCCTTGACACACAGGCCCAACTGCTGGTATCACATTACGGAATACCATAAGTTACAACTTTCTCTTGCGTTTAGTGCTTGTGAACGAACGTTAAACATCTCTATAATGGTCCAGTACATCGTTCAACTTTCCCTTTTCCTATTCTTGCAGCAGAAAAATAATGTTTTGTTCCAGCAGGAAAATACCCGCCCACATGATTACCTTTCTACATAACATGTTCTACAAGTTGTTCGACAACTTCTCTTGCCTGCAGGTTCGCCAAACATGTCCATTATTGAACATCTATGGAACATAATGGGCCTAACTCATTAAATTAGCTCGAGTACAACTCTTTCCGTATTACGTCAACCTGTAAAAGAGGTATGGAAAAATGTGTCGTAAAGTGGTATTCACCATCTGTAAGATTTTATGCACATTAGAGTACAGGCGTGTGTTTCGAGAAAGAATACATAAATGAATCATTCCTAGGCCTGGTCCCTAAAGCATAACTGTTTTTAGTCATTTCACCCAAGCAAGGAGATGAAAAACATTAAGATGCAAGGAGTTACTGTGGGTGAAAAAAAACAGAGATAGGACAATAAAAGATCAGGTTTAAAGAAACAGATGAGGATGATTGACGATGCATTTAAATTTTTGTTCATCGTAGTTGACAGAAAAGCAAGAAGTTGGGAGAATAAACTATTAGCATAGAGCTCACAGTGAAAAATGAAACCTAGCTGTCAATCTAGTTCTGGGCGCGAAATTCATGAAATCGAGGTGCCAAAGAGGAAAGCTTATCAGAACAATTACCAGACCAGAAACGATGTCGTTTCAGGTTTGATTTTAGCAAGAATCACCAAATATATATATCTATAGTTCTGTGACGGTTACACACCTGGCCCAGTGTCGGATCCTTTGGTTACGGCGCCAACAGTGACGTCGCTCCTCCTGGTCGCTCCTCCTGGGTCCAAGCGTGCCGCTCCAACCCTTTGGTCAGATGATCACCAGCCTCGCCTTTCCCGACTCGCTTCCAATACCTGGTCACTAAAGCAACTATACCGATCTCCGGTCTGTCTACCCACGCTGTGTTTAGATCTTAGACAGACGGGACCAGCAGGGATCGGGGCCGATACAAGTTGAGTCCGACGGGGGTGGCAAAACACAAATAAAATAAAAACTCACGACACCAAACAAAATTGCTGATAAAAAGGGTAACAACCTTTTATATCTTAAAGTCCGTTACATAAAAACAAAAGTGTTCTCATTTCCCGACCCGCTCTGTGGACTATGGCACCAAGCTTCTATCACACAATAGAAAAATGTCGAATTACCTACTTTCTAGAATCATGTATGTATGTCGGGTGTGGTTCAGTTCGACACTGGGGCTAATTTCTATCGATCATTCGCAGTTGATTCTTCTCTCCGACTTGAGTTGTATTTCTTCTTCTTCGTCTGCTTGGGCTGGTAGTTTTCCTGTTTCAACTTGGTGGAAGATTTCTTGTTTCAACTTAGCCGCAACTCTCTGTCGTCTGAGGTGGTCTCTTCTCACTGCCGTCCGGAGCTGAACTTTAACTTCTCATCGACTTTCGGCTTGTCTGCAGCTCAATTCTTTCTCAGGCTTTCAGGCAATCTTCTTCTTCATCTACTTGGGCTGGAAGTTCTTCTTGTCTGAGGGTTCTTTTCTCGCTGCCGTCCGGGGATGAACTTTAACTTCTCATCGACTTTCGGCTTGTCTGCATCTCCAATTCTTCTCAGGCTTTCAGGCAATCTTCTTCTTCGTCTACTTGGGCTGGAAGTTCTCCTGTCTTCGACTTGGGCTGGAAGGATTTCTTGTCTGAGGATTCTTCTGCCCGCAAAGGGGCGAGTGAATCGGGCCTGATGGCCGCGTTCAGGCTCTATCCCTGCCCGCGGTCCAACTCTCAACTCCAACTGCAACTCCAACTCTACTGATTTCTGTCGACTGGGGTCCTGCTTATATTGACGCCGCAACAAACTGGGGTGGGTCTGTCGGCGTCAGGGTTTTCTCGATAATTCCAAAAACTGCATTAATTCTGTCTTCTCCATTATCGCTATTGTTTTCGCCCTACTTCCTCGCAGTACCTTTGGTGGGGCGGCGCACATCCATCTCTCTTAGTCTCTCGTATGTCAGGTGACCGCTTTTCAACCAATCGTTCCTGATCGAGCATTTCTTTCCCTTTTCTTCCGCAGGTCCCGTGATCGTATTCGACCAATTGTTATTGGTCGAACATTTCTTTCCTTTTCTTCCGCAGGTCACGTGATCGTATTCGACCAATTGTTATTGATCGAACATCCTCTCCCCTCTGTTTGCGGGCGTGGTTACATCGTTCTTGTTTAAAAAAAAACAAAATCAATTTTTCCTTTTTGCACGTACGCAAAATGACAATCTTTGGCTTTTCTCACCTGGACTTTGTCAAACAGCCCGCTGCTAATTAGTCTTGACTTTAGAAAGGATGTTTTTCCGCCTTCTTGGCGCCCTCTGTGAGCCAAAAGCAATTGTCCCTCTTTTTACCTCTTTGTTTTTCCTGATAGTCGAAAATCTTAATTATCTACATTGAAATGTCTCTACTTTATTAACGTGGGTGTCCAATTCTTAACAGGTCTGTATATCGTTCCACCGATCCTCCCCTCAACCCAAAGACACTTTTTTCTCTGATTAAGATTGTTTCATTGTTCCCAAAATTTCTCTTTATCCAAATTGATAAGGTGTCTTTCCATGCAAAAAGTAGGCTAGGTGCTTTGACCGATATCTGGCTTCCATCAAGCGGCCCGTTTTGATATCATGTCTTTTTCCCCTTTCTTTCTTCTTATTATTTATAATTCTATTCTTCCAATTGTCTTTCGAAAATCGGCCAAGATGCTGACCTAAATCTCTTTCTGACTCCTATCTCCACCCTCAATTGGGTCATGCATCATACAACTCTTTTCTCTCTTCTTCTTTCTTATTTTCTTTTTTTTTTTCTTTCCTTCTTCTTCCCTTAAGATCGTCTTAGCTTGTGGTAATGCCGAGTTTGTTAATACCTCTACTTGGCAGATTTTTTTTGATTCTTCCCCCCCCCTTCAAACAATTTAATATGCACATTCTGCGGTTACCAGTTTTATAGATAGGGCTCAACGAGGTACAAGTCCCCAGGTATCATCTCTACACCTTCAGCTTCTTTAGCTGATAGCAACATAAAATTTTGTTCTCCCCTGAATTTAATGCTATGTAGTCTGCTTCCACCTTGTACCTTGCTATCATTCCTGAAAGGTAACAAATTCTCTTGTTGTTATTCTTCATAATCACTTAGTCTCGCTCGACTCATCACTCAATCATTTCATAACTTTTTCTTAGTTCGGCTCTTCCTCCCTAACTAACCTCTAGCAGACAGAATGGTCCGGTCAGGTGTGTGCGTGGCGTTCACTCTAAAGGTCATTACTCATGACACCACTGGTGATCAATCAATAATGCCAATGATCTTCCGTTCCTCGTGAGGTGCAGCCCGCATCTCCATCCTCCCTCCCATCTACCATAGTCAGCCCAATAGGATCTTGGATGAGCCAGTGTCGTTATCTGTTGACACTAAATGCTTCTATTCTGCAGCCCTTTTGTTCTACTGAGATTTGGGGTTCTTCTCCTCCCTGATCTCATCTTCCGAGGTGATTCCTGCTCAACCTCCACCCTTCCTTCTGTTTAACTCCCGTCAGAAGGTTTTTGTCCTCTTCTTCATCCTCTGATTCTTCTTTCTGTTTAGAGTCTTCGCCTTGAATGTCTTCAAACCTCTCGACTCTATGTCTAAACTTCTCCTGTTCCTTATCCTTTCCCTAAGCTGGGAAAGGGTATTTGATCCTCCTCCTCCCACTCGCTGGACCCTTCGTCCCGCTCAGGGTGCCTCTTTTAGAGCCTTCGACTGCTTGATTGGACCTCTTCGTCTTTTTTTTCTTCTTTTTCTTTCGGACATGGGGGTGTGATGGCGATCTCACGGGGTCTTCTCTGCACTGACTCGGTCGACGACTGAACATTGCTAATCCCGCTGAGGGTTCCAACTCCGTCACTCGGACTGCTTCGTTTATCTGGTCAAGTTGACCTATCTCCTCATCTTCTTCGAGTCTTCCTCCGTCTCCATTCCTTCAGTTCAACCAGAGTTACCTTCCTTTTCCTTGTCTTCTTAGGCCTCGGCTCGCTCATTTCCAGGTTAGCTATTTCAGCCTTCTTCAGATCATTGGCATGAACCTCCTCGCTCGTCCTGCCACTTGATCCCATATTACATATGATACTGGGCCCGTCTGCTCTACTATCCGGTAGTACGGTTTCCCATCTCTGGTCCAGTTTTCCTTCTCTCTGTGGATTTTATAGTAGACAGGGTCTCCAACCTTCAATTCTACCACCTTTCTTTCCAGCATTCACCCTCTCATTTCTTTTCTTCTGGGCCCTCTTTTCTTCTTCTGGCCTGTACGAATATCTTATGTTGCTGTTCAGCAATAGTTGATGATGATCTTCTCCATATACCTTCTTCGGGGCTTCAGTAGGTTATCTACAGGCAGGACCACGTCTCTGCCAAACAACAAAAAAATAAGGAGAAAATCTGGGGTTTCGTTTATCGTAAACCCTCGGCCATCAGAGCCTGCGTCAAATACAAGTCCCAATTTCCAGTGTTTCTCTGACCAACTTGGCTAATACATCTCCCAAGGTTCTATGAAACCTTTCCTTTAGCATTTCCCTGGGGGTGATATGGGGATGTTTTATGTGCTCTACATTCAAACCTGTCAAAACCTCTCTCTTGATGCTGTTCACATTCTCCCGTGCCATTATCTGTTACCAACTGCACAGGGGCACCATACCTAGGGAAGATTTCGCTTATTATCAACCCGGCCACAGTTCTGGCCTTCTTGTCTAGTACTGCAAATGCCTCAGGCCAATTTGTTAGCCAATCGACAAAACTCACTATATAGTTGTTTCCTTGTGCAGTTTCCCCATATGGTCCTGATGCATCCATACTCACTTTCTCGAAGAGTTTGTATCCTGTTTCCTCAGGTGCCATTTCCTTGCCTTCTGCTCTGCGACTGGCACACTACAACTTTCCGAACATAGTTAGTGACTTCTCCATTACAGTTTAGGCCAATAGTACTTTCTTCCTATGAGATCATGTCCTATCAATTCCCAACTGACCCAACCTTTCGTGGCACTGTTCCAATATCTCTGGTCTTAAACTTTTGGGCACATACAACTTGGGTTTGACTTCTTCATCCCTTCCTGAGAGATAATACAACCTTTGGTGGTCTCTCCTGACTTCACCTTCTCTCTCCAGAGCAGCTATTTCACTGTCTGCTTTACTCCCTTCTCAATTCTTTCTGTCAAGTAAGGATCGGTTATTATCTGGGCGTCCTTCTTCGTCCGATTCTAATATAGGGCGATCTTTTTAGCTTATTAGAGTTAATTACTCTATTCTATAGGCTTTTTATCATCTACTCCCTGTTCTGCCCTTACAAGATCTTTCTTCCAGTTGTTTCGGTATTCTTGAGTAAATCTGCACGTGTTTTCCTTTCCCTGCCAAATACTCTATCTTACAGTGGTAGCCCTTAACCCAAAGTGCACCACTGTTGAATTTTCTTATTATTTGTCCACTCTGCCTGCAATAGGTACTGCAGAGGCTTGTGGTCTGTCTTTATAGTGAAGACCGCACCATTTAAATAGTAGTCCAGTTTTTGGAGAGCATACATGATAGCATATGCTTCCCTCTCTATTACTGGCCACCTCTGTTGTGTCTCTGGGAGCTTATGATATCGGTACTTCCTCTGGTATGCCTGGCACTGGTCCTTCCTTATCAGGACACGGCTGGGTACTGCCCCTACACACCTGCTCACTGGCATCCGTGTATAATATCATGGGCTTGCTGAGGTCTGGATACGTCAGCAGTGGAACAGTCGTCAACTGTTCCTTTAGCAATCAAATGCTCGTTGACAGTCTCTGTCACTTGAACTAGCGTATTTCTTCGTCAGGGCCACTAGCGGTATGGCAATTCTTGAAAATGCCGGGACAGAAAGCGCCGGTAGTAACCTATAGCTCCCTATAAAACCTCTTACCTGCCTCACTGTCTTAGGCTCTGGCATTTCCCCTATGACCTTTACCTTATCCATGTCGGGTTTAATACCGTCTCCGTTTATGACGAAGCCTAAATACCCTAGTTTCTTCCCTCAGAAACTGACACTTTTGACAATTTCAATTTTAATCCGTGTTTCCTCAACCTTCAACACCTGTCTTAAATGAAAAAGTGTTGTTCCACTGTCTCCGAAAATATCAAGATATCGTCCAAATACGCCATGGCTTAAGCTCTCGTATCCTCCTAACACTATTGACATTAGCTGTTGGAAGACTCCCGGGGCATTAAGCTAAACCGAATGGCATCACTCTGAACTGAAACAGTCCCAGGTGACACGCGAATACGGCCTTCTCATGTCAGCCTCATCCAGGGCTACCTGCCAATACCCGGACCTCAAGTCCAACGTAGAGAAGTACTTTGCCTTCCCTAATAATGCCAAATGTCGTCTATCAATGGCAATGGCACGCCAGCGGCTTGATATAGAATTCAGCTTTCTTAAAATCTACACAGAAACGGTGGCCGCCATCTCTTCTTACCTACTATTACTATTGGGAAGCTCCAAGGAGAGATCGATCTTTCGATCATCAGCTTCAACATTTCCTCTGCCTCTTCTACAAGGGTCTTTATGTATAGGTGTTCGGTAGGTTTTTAATTTCACAGGGGGTGGTCTCCGGTGTCGATTTTTCATTTCGACTGTGTGGGTCTGACCTAGCTCCTTGTCTGACTGGGCCACCACATCTCGATTGTCCCTTAACAGACCTCCACTCTGGTTCTAAATTGATCCGGTGCTAATATATCCTCATCTAAGATTCCCTCTGTTTTCTACTAGCTTCCCTTCGTTCTTCCTCAGATCTCACCCGATTCAGAGTTCGTAGGGAAGTGCTCTCTATCTTCTCCCCTCTCCCTAACCTTGATAGTCTTTTGGGCCTGGTTCACCATCATAATGGGCACCAACTCGGCTGCCTCCACTACCGTTTCGCACAGGGTTACCTCGTTATCTTCTAGGCCCTTTCCTTCTACAGGGACCAACTGCAGAGGTCCTCTCCGTACCTTTTTTTCTGACATTAGCCTACCCCTTTCCCGACACTGCGGTCCCTAGGAGAAAACTTTACATCTTCCTCCACCACTATGGTTATCTCTTCCTCTGGTGGGCATCCCAATGGCGTTCTCTCGCCGTTCACCACCAACACAGTAGGATTAAACTCGATCTGGGCCTTCTGGCTCTGGGCCAATCTTCTCCCAAGATTGCCCTCTGTACACAGGTCGGGGGTTACGTAAAAGTTTGGGTGCTTTTCACCCTCCCAATCCTCACCAGGGAGCCCTCACCCCCTTTTATCTCCAGGGGGGGCCCCATCTGCTTGCGTGATCTCCTGTCCGCTTCCCAACCTTCTCTTCCGTTTCACCCGCCTGTATGTTTCTCTCTCATCAATGACACAGATGCTCCTGTGTCCAAAGCCTCCCTCATCTCTCTACCACCTATCTCGGCTCTACAGGATAGTTCTTTTTCCTGCGTTAGCGAAGAGAACACCAAGGCTTTCTTCTTCCTGGGTCCCCACCTTTGGGTTGGGTTAGCCACAGGGGCGGTAATAATAAATCACCTTCATTTTTTTTTTAGGGTGGAGTTCTGCGCCCCCCCCCTGCCTAGACATTGCCGGACCTCTCGGTCTCCATGGCCGTTTCTAAGAGCCACAGTTTCTTTTCAGGTGTCCTGGCCTCCTGCAAAACCAGCACCTTCTTGCTGGACAGCTTGCCGCAAAGTGGCCCGCCCGACCACATGTCCAACATTTTGCTCTTTTCCTTTTTTAACTGGGTTGGCCTTTGTGTCACCCTCGGGGGGGGCCGTGTCCTCTATTCAAGCAGTTCCGCCACCCGGTCCAAGTTTTTTATTTCTCTCCCTTTTTAGCTGGGCCACCCCCTCCCTCTTAATTCTGGGGTGGCCCTTTGGCTTTTCTTGGGCTCCGCCTTCCTTGTTAATATTGGTGGGGCACCCTTCCTCAGCCCGCACCACTTAGCCAGGTGTCCTTTCTTACCACCACCTGGTGCACCTGTCCCGATCGAAGTCTGGGGCAACCCCACTTCGTCGGACATTCCCGCCTGTGGTCCTCGTACCCTGGGTCCAGCAGACCAGCCCGTATCGACCCGGCGTGGGGCTTATAAAAGCCATGCCTGGTCGACCATGCCCTTCTATTGGGGTCCTCCTCCCATAATTCTGCCCGATCCACCTCTTCCTTAACCTCTGATTCCACGGGGTTCTTCCCTTCTTCCGGCCTCCTGACTTGGTATCTGCTTCTTCCCACCTCTTCCTTTATCCCACCCCTGGCTCTCCCCTGGCCAGCTCTAATGCTGCCGACGGTCTGAGCGGTCCCTTCTTTCAATACGTCGTGACGAACACGCTCGTCGCTCAGCGCCTCTACCTACAGGGTCCGCCAGTTGAGCCTGCATAACCATTATCCCTGACCATTTCGGGGAATGCCAATGACGATAACTTCCCGCTCCAATTTAATTCTCCCGGGGTTTCATCCCAGCTGTGTTAGTTTAAAAAAGGGCCCTCTGGCCTCTCTGGCCGTACCTTCGTCGGCGAATTCTTTGGTCAGTAGTCTTTTATTTCTTCCCAAGCCAAGCGGGGTTGGTTCTCAAGACCCCTCACGAACTCAGACGCTTTTTCCCTTTGTCATGTATGCCAAATACAGGGTTTTCTTGGTCCTGAGCTCGTAGATGGTTCGGCTCTTCTCGAGGATTGCCAGCCAGTTTTTTAAACTCCTTCCGCTGCCATCAAATACTGGGACCCTCGGTCACCCAGCAACTTCCTTAGATCCACTGACAACCCCCGCCCTGCTTCTTCTTCCCCCACTGCTCTATCTGACTCATAATCTGACATGTCTGAAAAGACCAGTCTATACGGCAACAATCGAGGTTGGGGAAACAAACAAAGATTGTCTACCTTACAGACGATTCTGTTCTTTCTTTTCCTTTGGTCCCGGGTCGTTCTGGAGTTCTGTCTGAATTTTCAGCAACGGCGGTCGATCGTGGTCTTCTCAGGGGTTGAAATCCCTCAGGGGTCACCACGGCACCATATGTGACGTGGCTGTCTCGGGTTGATCCGTTGGTCACGGCACCACTTGTGACGGTTACACACCTGGCCCAGTGTCGGATCCTTTGGTTGCAGCGCCAACGGTGACGTCGCTCCTCCTGGTCGCTCCTCCTGGGTCCAAGCGTGCCGCTCCAACCCTTTGGTCAGATGATCACCAGCCTCGCCTTTCCCGACTCGCTTCCAATGCCCTGGTCACTAAGCAACTATACCGATCTCCGGTCTGTCTACCCACGCTGTGTTTAGATCTTAGACAGACGGGACCAGCAGGGGATCAGGGGCCGATACAAGTTGAGTCCGACGGGGTGGTAAAACACAAATAAAATAAAAACTCACGACACCAAACAAAATTGCTGATAAAAGGGTAACAACCTTTTATATCTTAAAAGTCCGTTACATAAAAAGTAAAAGTGTTCTCATTTCCCCGACCCGCTCTGTGGACTGTGGCACCAAGCTTCTATCATATTGAATAGAAAAATGTCGAATTACCTACTTTCTAGAATCATGTATGTATGTCGGAGGTGTGGTTCAGTTCGACACTGGGGCTAATTTCTATCGATCATTCGCAGTTGATTCTTCTCTCCGACTTGAGTTGTATTTCTTCTTCTTCGTCTGCTTGGGCTGGTAGGTTTCCTGTTTCAACCTTGGTGGAAGATTTCTTGTTTCAGTGGAAGATTTCTTGTTCGATTCAGTGGAAACTCTCTGTGGAAGATTTCGTCTGGTGGATTTCTTGTTTCTCTTCTGCCGTCCGAGGGTGGCTCACGAACTTTAACTTCTCATCGACTTTCGGCTTGTCTGCAGCTCCAATTCTTCTCAGGTTTTCAGGCAATCTTCTTCTTCATCTCATCTTCGACTTGGGCTGAAGTCTTCTGTCTGAGGGTTCTTCTTGTCTTATGTCCGGTTCTTTTCTCGCTGCCGTCGGGGATGAACTCAAATTTTTGTCGATTGGGGCCCTGCTTTTTATTGACGCCGCAACAAACTGGGGTGGGTCTGTCGGCGTCAGGGTTTTCTCGATAATTCCAAAACTGCATTAATTCTGTCTTCTCCATTATCGTTATTGTTTTTCGCCCTACTTCCTCACTCTTACCTTTGGTGGCATATCTATCCATCTCTTAGTCTCTCTCTCATGTCAGGTGACCGCTTTTCAACCAATCGTTCCTGATCGAGCATTTCTTTCCCTTCTTTCCGCAGGTCACGTGATCGTATTCGTCCAATTGTTATTGGTCGAGGTTTTCTTTCCTTTTCTTCCGCAGGTCACGTGATTGTATTCGACCAATTGTTATTGATCGAACATCCTCTCCCCTCTGTTTGCGGGCGTGGTTACATCGTTCTTGTTTAAAAAAAAAAACAAAATCAATTTTCCTTTTTTGCACGTACGCAAAATGACAATCTTTAGCTTTCTCTCACCTGGACTTTTGTCAAAACAGCCCGCTGCTAATTAGTCTTGACTTTAGAAAGGATCTTTTCCGCCTTCTTGGCGCCCTCTGTGAGCCAAAAGCAATTGTCCCTCTTTTTACCTCTTTGTTTTTCCTGATAGTCGAAAATCTTAATTATCTACATTGAAATGTCTCTACTTTATTAACATTGGGTGTCCAATTCTTAACAGGTCAGATCTGTATATCGTTTCCACTGGTCACTCCCTCAACCCAAAGACACTTTCTCTCAGATCAAATTTCGTTTCTATTGTTCAAAAAAAAAAAAAAGAAATTTCCTTTTCCAATGATAAAGGTCTTTCCACGCAAAAAAAGTAGGCCCTGACCGACATCTGACCGACATTCTTATCAAAATGACTTTTTTAAAATCTATTCTTCCCTTTGTTTTAAAAAACCTAAATCTCTTTCTGACGCTCCTATCTCCACCCTCAATTGGGTCATGCGTCCATACATTTTCTCTTTCTTTCTTTTCTTCCCTTCCTTCCTTTTTCCTTTCTTTCCTTCTTCTTTCCTTAGGATCGTCTAGTACACTCTTAGTGAATTATTTTCAACTCAGTTATTTTCCGTTTTAAAAAAATTAACAACCTGTTTAATAAACTGAGTAGAAAAAATTAAATCATATTTCTAGGAATATTTCTAATAATGCAAGGTGCCACAAGTACATTTAAAAAAATATATATAACCAGCAATAAAAAACATCGGCATTAAATAACCCATTTAAGGGTTTCCCGTATCGCGTAAAACAAACCAAACCAAACAAAATCTCAGCCATGAACGTAAAATTGATATGATTTATAAGATCGGCAGGATTTTTCTTTGTTTTCCTATGTTTTAATTATATTAATAATATTTTACTTTCTGAAAAGCATCGTTCGCTCTCGAAATGCGCCTAAATATTTCGTACTTTGTTTCTTGTATCTAAGTTATTTAAATAACTGAACTTCTGTACCTTAATGTTGGCGTTCCAGCCTCAACAATTGAAATCGATCTGTTATTGAGCTGTTATCCTTTAAAACGGGTTCTGTTTTAAAATATCGATACTTTTACAAAATAGACTAGTCCACTCGTAAAAAAAAATAGACAAACATTTTGAAATGGCTTTTGTAGATTAGAATTTTTTAGACCTTACTTAAGCCGCGACATCTGTTGAATAAAAAATCTTATTGATATTTTTTATCCAGTAAGAAAGGTAATTCTGTTCATAATATTGATACAGTCGTTCCTGGAATTTTTACAGAGTTATCAAGAACGAGTTGTTTGTTTTCAAACGTCAAATTCCATTGATGAAACCGGGCATTTTTCCCAAAATATTTCCCTTAAATAAATAACAAACGGATCTTTTTTTACATATTATGTATTGTATTTTAGAAAATATTTTTCTTTCTTTAATCGGACCTGAGACTATCACGGCATCATCACAGTCTTTTATTTTTTGCTCGGAAGGTCATTAGGATGGAATTATGAGTCCTCCGTTGGTCAATGTATTTGGTTGCTGAAGGCAACCAATAAAAATTTGTGATACAGTTGGGTATCCGGAACAGAAGATCACTCGCAAAATATTGCTAAAGCAGTGTCCTACAACGGTCATTCTGTGTAACCAAAAAATTATTTAAAATAAAATAAAAACAAATATATATATATATATATATATATATATATATATATATATATATATATATATATGTTTTATTTTAAAAAATGTTTTAAACAACAAACTTGTTTTGAAATAAATATCTTTCGGACAAAAATCTGGAAGTCATTAAATGACATAATGAAACATTTTTCCTGTAGTACCACATTTTAATTAAAAAAATACGTAAATTTAAAAATAAAAAATCTCCAGATACCAATGACATAAGCATATTTGGAATTCGAACTAGAATTGTTAATAAAAAGCAAAGTGCAAATCCTCTGTAAAGGTCACGGTAATTGATTTGACACTGTATCGATATTATGAACATGCCCCCATCTATGGATGATAACAAATCAATATTTTTCGATTCTGATGGCAAATGATGAAGAACGTTAATCTACAAAGAGTATCTCGGAAAATTTGCCCTATTCCGTGGGAGTCATCTATTTAACTAGTACTTGATAGCCCAGCGTGTATGTGAAACATATGAATATTATATAGGATAAGATATTTTGGGCTCTTTTCTGAGGAATGACAAGTCAGTTCTGAAATTCAAAGAACCGGAAAATGAATTTTAGAAATGACAGATTTGAGAACCCGAAAATAAACGACCTTGTATAAATCCTGTTGCCAAGAAAGACCATTAATAGTCAAAATATGAACTGGTTTAAGAAGAAAACAGTTGACGCAAATACTCAAAAAAATTGTATGCCTCGTAATGACCATATGGTTTTGTCAGCTAAAAAACCCACCGAAACAGTTCAAACTTATACTAGACCTTTTTTAAGGACAGCAACAGATCATGTCTTGACAGATTCCTTTTCTATTTATGATCTGTGAATTGTAATGATGTTTTGGGAAAAAATTATAAAAAATTTCTCTTTGATTTCGCCATGATTTTAAATTCAGAATAGTCATAATTTTAGAATGCTTGAGCCATATTAAAGTCTACAATCTGCCGTCGATTTAAATCAAATTAAGAAAAAATGAATTCGTGCCTTAAACAAGTGTATTAATGCAAAAGTGAAATCAAAATTCGCCGATTACTTTCCACACCTTAATATACACCGAATTTGTGTCTTCATTCTAGTTTTATTCGTATATAGCGGCATTTAGAATCATTGTCCTTCTATATATATATGAATCAGGCTTTATAGACAAACTTGGTGGGGTTAGATTAAATTACTGTGTTGTGATATATATATTTACCTGCCCTAACCCTAAGCAAGTCATATATATTATATCCTCATTCAGTGTGAATTTTCGTGGGAAATATCAAATTATACATTACAATGTTTCGTCGCCATTCTGTATAGTTTTCCTTTCAGAGTTTTCCTTCTGGGAAAATTACAAGTTTGAACCCCATGTTATTTTTAAAAACAATTTGCTACTCAAATAACAAATGAGGGAGAGGGAAGGAAAAGGCAATCCATGCCTTTCCCAGGTTCATGTTGCACATTGAATGAAACATAGAATTAGGCATTGGTTCACCGATTCCAATTGATAACTCAATAAGTTTATCATTTACCCCAATCTTTTTCTCATTATGCTTTTAAATTCAAAACGTTCTCTCTCTCTTTCTCTCTCTCTCTCGAAGAATGATCATTTTAAATTTTCGTGAGAATGCAACAGAATGATTAGAACCATAGATGCAATATATATAAAATTGTTAGACGCCCTTTTCCTTCAAAGTCTTAATTCAGTCTACCGGTATGCCCTACCCTAGAATACTTAAGAATTTGCAAAAGAAAATTAACAGGGCGTCTTCTGTTGTCTATCAATACTATATATATATATATATTTTATTTAAATATGGGGTTGTAGTCGATCTCAATATACGTAAATAATTTACAAAAATATTCTTTTTTTTAAAGTTGAAAGTGTCTTACATGTGTGAGACTTCTGAAAAGAATAATAATTAAATACATGCATAAAAGCTGAAATTTGAATATTTTATTTCAGTATATGTTTTACATGTGTATTTTAATCTCTCTACTAAATTATAATTAAACTATCTAGTATCTTTCAAAAAAACAGGCATCTTATTAAAAATGTTTTTATTTTTTGTCTGAAACTGATTAATTAACAGAATATGTTTCATTTAATATTATATCCTCTATAATTATGAATAACGCCTAGGGGTGTTTTTTTTTTATCGAAACTGAATAAAAGTTTTTTAAAGTTATTCTCACAAAGTCTACACTGATTTATTTATTAAACAGTTATTTTTTTTTCTCATTTATTTTCTACACTTCTTTAATTAATTAATATATATATATATATATATATATATATATATATATATATATATATATATATATATATTAAATTCATTGAGTCTGAACCTCAACAGAATGCAGAAAGCACTGGACAACCGTTTCATCTATATTTGGGACTCATCAGTGCGCATCCACTACAGAATTGAAACCCTGACAGTAAGGTTGTCAAGCAAATATCATACCAAAGTGTTCAATGGGCCTTGGTGACGAAGAGATTTCAAATCAAACTCGATATAGCGCCGCTCGCTCACATATTCCCGTAGTGGAACTCTACTGGCCCTCTGTAACCATAGGACTGTGTCCCTGGAACGACTACTCTCCCAAATAACTCACTCTAGAGCATTAAGCCAGTTCCAAGCAATGATGTACACATATAAATTATTAGGATTTTGATAATTATATTAAGTAATTCATTGAGTCTGAAAAAACCTCAATAGAATGCAGAAAGCACTGGACAGCTGTTTCGTCCTATATTTAGGACTCATCATATATATATATATATCATATATATATATATATATATATATATATTATTATATATTATTATTATAAGAAAATTCTGAAACAAAAACTATATGCGGAATGGCGGGGAAAAGCATTTTATATATATATATATATATAGTTAAGTTATAGAAAGAACATTAATCCGTATGAGTAATCCCAAGAGGATGAAATGTAAAACCAAAGCTAATATTTAAAAAAAACAACAATATATATATATATATATATATATATATATATATATATATATAGAATAAATTATTATAGACCATAAACACACGTTGAAATCTTACATAAAGGCTTTAATGTTTTCAATATTGTGATTGTACTTCTTCAGGCGATGATAAGTAGCTGTGATAATGACTTTTAAGGAAATTTAAAAACAAAGTGTTAACTCTTTGAGAAATTTAAAAACTGGTGGTTGGGTATAAGGTCAATTAAAAATATACTTGTGGGGTATGTCTTCATTAACCAAATTAAAGGACAGATCCTAATCTAAATGAAAAAGTAAACTCAGAACGTGGAATTGGGTGGGTTATTTGTTCATGTCATGATAAACCGAAACATAGACAGGTCATCATTGACGATTTTGAAAGAAAATATGTCACGACCACATTTGTCGCTAACATATTTTCGCAGTAAATCAATCAATAATCTCCCCTTCAAGTCAGTATATATATATATATATATATATATATATATATATATATATATTACTATGTATCCCTTTTACATTTTCCACAGACTTGAATTGAGCGACTACAATGAATCAATAACTGCATTCTGCAAGCAAAGAGTGTGTCACTGTATTTTGCTAGAATTTTTCTTCTCAGAATCCATCTTGCACATTTTACAAATCTACCGTTCATCCGTGCATTGAATACTCTGCCATATCTGGTCCTAGATGCTCCTGCTGTATATCTTGAAATTCTTTTACAAAATCAAAAAGAAGGATCTGCAATACAATGTATCTTGTTTTGGCATCTCAAATTCAGTCATTTTATCACAGACATTGACGCGGCTACCTTCTGTTCTACAAATATTTTCATGGCAGCTGCTGACGATCTTTTTCCTTTGAGGCCCACAACTACACCAATTTAAGTGTACCACTATATTGGTTTTACGTCTCACCCCCACTGTTGAAATAGATACTTCAACAGTTTCTTTTCTCACCTCCCATACCTGTGGTACTCCCTTTCGTTTTGTTGCTTCTCCCAATACAATCTTCAACAATTTAAACGCGACATCAATCGCCATCGTCTGTTTTCTTGAATACTGTCCATCTTTTGGCCGTCATTATTTAATAAAATAAAAATGTGGCCTCTCAAACACGTGTACTCAATGAAAATAATGTTTACAATATATATTTAAAGACATTTTTATGTCTATGTATTCTTTTTAGATACAAATATTTAAATAAATTTACTGCCCTGAATATTCGCGAAATTTTCATAGAAAATTATCGTCCCTCAAACAGGAATCGAACCTGTACTCTATACGGAACCGTCATATAGCCTGATGTTGCCTTAACCGTTTTCAGTCAGTAAGGTTGATTTTTACTGTCTTTAAACTTTAATCGTCCATGAATCTCTCTCATACATTCATATCTCTGTTAGCGTATCAAATGTAAACAAATGACGTTACACATTATGGAAATGGACAAAAGTCCATGACAATTATTTTAAGACATTTTATGTTTATACATTCATATTTTTATAAATACAAATATTTCAGGCCAGTAAATGTTGTTTTAATTTTGTTTATTATAAAACAAACATTTAAACATAAATGTCTTAAAATAATTGTCGGACTTTGTCCATTTCATAATATATATATATATATATATATATATATATTACACAACAAAAAATCCTCCAATTGCCTCGTGGGTATAGCCTATTTCAACTACACCAAAACTTGCAACTCTTCTTCAACTCTGGACAATGCTTCTGGGGTGGTTACATCGTTCTTGTTAAAAAAAAACAAAATCAATTTTTCCTTTTTGCACGTACGCAAAATGACAATCTTTGGCTTTCTCTCACCTGGACTTTGTCAAACAGCCCGCTGCTAATTAGTCTTGACTTTAGAAAGGATCTTTTCCGCCTTCTTGGCGCCCTCTGTGAGCCAAAAGCAATTGTCCCTCTTTTACCTCTTTGTTTTTCCTGATAGTCGAAAATCTTAATTATCTACATTGAAATGTCTCTACTTTATTAACGTGGGTGTCCAATTCTTAACAGGTCAAGATCTGTATATCGTTCCACTGGTCACTCCCTCAACCCAAAGAAAATTTCGTTTCTATTGTTCTACAAAGAAATTTCCCTTTTTCCAATGAGTCTTTCCACGCAAAAGTAGGCCAAGTGCTCTGACCGACATTCTTATCAAAATGACTTTCGAAAATCGGCCAAGACGCTGGACCTAAATCTCTTTCTGACTCCTATCTCCACCCTCAATTGGGTCATGCGTCATACATTTCTTTTCTTTCTTTTTTTTCCTTCCTTCCTTTTTTCCTTTCTTTCCTTCTTCTTTCCTTAGGATCGTCTAGTACACTCTTAGTGAATTATTTTCAACTCAGTTATTTTCCGTTTTAAAAAAAAAATTAACAACCTGTTTAATAAACTGAGTAAGAAAAAATTAAATCATATTTCTAGGAATATTTCTAATAATGCAAGGTGCCACAAGTACATTTAAAAAATATATATATAACCAGCAATAAAAAAACTTGTCGGCATTAAATAACCCATTGAGGTTTTGATATGCCGTAAAACAAACCAAACCAAACAAGAAATCTCAGCCATCTAGCGGAATTGATATTACATATAAGATCAGCACTCTTTTCTTTGTTTTCCTATGTTTTAATTATATTAATAATATTTTACTTTCTGAAAAGCATCGTTCGCTCTCGCTATGCGCCTACGTATTTCGTACTTTGTTTCTTGTATCTAAGTTATGTAAATAACTGAACTTCTGTACTTACTTAATGTTGGCGTCCCCTTCAGCCTCAACTCATGTGAGAATCGATCTGTTATTGAGCTGTTATCCTTTAAAACGGGGTTCTGTTTAAAATATCGATACTTTTACAAAATAGACTAGTCCACTCGTAAAAAATAGACAAACATTTTGAGGGAAATGGCTTTTGTAGATTAGAATTTTTTAGACCTTACTTAAGCCGCGACATCTGTCAGAATAAAAAAAATATTGATATTTTTTATCCAGTAAGAAGAGGTAATTCTGTTCATAATATTGATACAGTCGTTCCTGGAATTTTTACAGAGTTATAAGAACGAGTTGTTTGTTTACAAACGTCAAATTCCATTGATATGAAAACGGGCATTTTTTTTTACAAAAATATTTCCCTTAAATAAATAACAAACGGATAAGTATATACATATTATGTATTGTATTTTAGAAAAAATATTTTTCTTTCTTTAATCGGACCTGAGACTATCACGGCATACATCACGGTCTTGGATTTTGCTCGGAAGGTCATTAGGATGGAATTATGAGTCTACATAGTTGGTCAATGTAAGTGGTTGCTAGGCAACCAACCTGTCTTGTGATACGGTTAGGTATCCGGAACAGAAGATCACTCGCAAGGTCTTGTATTGCTCGCCAGCAGTGTCCTACAACGGTCATTCTGTGTAACCCAAAAATTATTTTAAATAAATATAAAACGAATATATATATATATATATATATATATATATATATATATATATATATATATATGTTTTATTTTACGAAAATGTTTTAAACAAGAACTTGTTTGGTGAAATAAATATCTTTCTCGCAAAAAATCTTTAGTCATTAAAAGACATACATGTAAACATTTTTCCTGTAGTACCACATTTTTAATTAAAAAAAATACGTAAATTAAAAGTAAAAAAATCTCCAGATACCAATGACATAAGCATATTTTCAAGGTACTAGAATTGTTAATAAAAAGCTAAGTGCAAATAACTCTGTAAAGGTCACGGATTGATTTGACACTGTATCGATATTATGAACATGACCCCACATCTAAGATGATAACAAATCAATATTTTTCGATTCTGACAAATGATGAAGAACGTTAATCTACAAAAGAGTATCTCCCGGAATATTTGCCCTATTCCTTACGATGGGACCACTCTATTTAACTAGTACGAAAGCACCTTACAAAACGTGTGAAACATATGAATATTATATAGGATAAGATATTTTGGGCTCTTTTCTCACTTGACAAGTCAACTGAAATTCAAAGAACCGGAAAATGAATTTTAAGAAACCTGACAGATTTAGAGAACCCGAAAATAAACGACCTTGCATAAATCCTGTTGCCTCAGAAATAACATTAATAGACAAAATATGAAGGGAAAAGAAGAAGAGAAACGAGTTGACGCAAATATCAAAGAAATTGTATGCAGAATTTGGCGTAGTAATGACCATATGGTTTTGTCAGCTAAAAAAAACCCACCGAAACGGATTCAAACTTATACTAGACCTTTTTTAAGGACAGAGGCGATCATGGCTCTTGACAGATTCCTTTTCTCTTTATGATCTGTGAATTGTAATGATGTTTTGGGAGAGATAGTGGAAAAGTTTCTCTTTGATTTCGCCATGATTTTAAATTCAGAATAGTCATAATTTTAGAATGCTTGCAGCCATATTAAAGTCTACAATCTGCCGTCCGATTTAAATCATAGCAAGAAAAAAAATGAATTCGTGCCTTAAACAAGTGTATTAATGCAAAAGTGAAATCAAAATTCGCCGATTACACTTTCCACACCTTAATATACACCGAATTTGTGTCTTCATTCTAGTTTTTATAGCAGCAGCGGCATTTAGAATCATTGTCGCTTCTACCGAATTGAATCAGGCTTTAATAGACAAACTTGGTGGGGTTAGATTAAAATTACTGTGTTGTGACTTCGATATTTACCTGCCTAACCCTAAGAAGTCATAATATTACATCCTCATTCAGTGTGAATTTTCGTCTGAAATATCCAGATTATTTATTGCAATGCTTTCCTCTGCCATTCTGTATAGTTTTCCTTTCAGAGTTTTCCTTCTCGTAAATTGGTTGAACCCCAAGTCTAGAGAATTCAGTCTACCCTGCTACTCAAACCACAAATGAGGGAGAGGGAGAGGAATAGGTGGATCCATGCCTTTCCCGAGTTCATGTGCCACATTGAATGCAACATAGTAGGCGATTGGTTCACCGATTCCAATTGATAACTCAATAAGTTTATCATTTACCCCAATCTCAAGCCGGAAGTAGCACCCCTTCTCTCTCGTTCTCTCTCTCTCTTTCTCTCTCTCTCTCTCGAGAAGAATGAGTGTTTGAATTTTCGTATGAGAATGCAACAGACCAAGCGAGATTAGAACCATAGATGCAATATATATAAAATTGTGTAGACGCCCTTTTCCTTCAAGGAGTCTTAATTCGTCTACCGGTATGCCCTCCCTAGAATACTTAAGAATTTGCAAAAGAAAATTAACGGGGCGTCTTCTGTTATCTATCAATACTATTATACATTGTATTTTATTTAAACCTGGGGTTGTAGTCGACACTCAATATACGTGAATAATTTACAGAAATATGTTCGTTTTGAGTTGAAAGTGTGTTACATGAAGAGACTTCTGAAAGAATAATAATTATACATGCATAAAAGCTGAAGATTTGAATATTTATATTTCAGTATATGTTTTACATGTGTATTTTAATCTCTCTACTAAAATTATAATTAAACTATCTAGTATCTTACTAAAAAAATCTCATATCTTATTAAAAATGTTTTTATTTTGTCTGAAACTGATTAATTAACAGAATATGTTTTATTTAATATTATATCCTCTATAATTCGAATCCGCCTAATGTGTTTGTTTTATCGAAACTGAATCAGTTTTTTAAAGTCATTCTCACAAAGTCTACACTGATAAGACGGGACCAAAGAAAGTTAGCTTTTTCTCATTTATTTTCTACGCACTTCTTTAATTAATTATATATATATATATATATATATATATATATATATATATATATATATATATATATATATTAAGTAATTCATTGAGTCTGAACCTCAACAGAATGCAGAAAGCACTGGACGGCCGTTTCATCCTATATTTGGGACTCATCAGCAGTGCGCATCCACTACAGAGAATTGAAACCCTGACAGTAAGGTTGTCAAGCAAATATCATACCAAAGTGTTCCAATGGGCCTTGGTGACGAAGAGATTTCAAATCAAACTCGATATAGCGCCGCTCGCTCACATATTCCGTAGTGGAACTCTACTGAGCCCTCTGTAACCATAGGACTGTGTCCCCTGGAGACACGACTACTCTCACCAAGCCGCTCACTCTAGAGCATTAGAAGCCGGTTCAAGCAATGATGTACACATATAGAAATTATTAGGAGGATTTGATAATTATATTAAGTAATTCATTGAGTCTGAAAGAAACCTCAATAGAATGCAGAAAGCACTGGACGGCTGTTTCGTCCTATATTTGGGACTCATCATATATATATATATATATATATATATATATATATATATATATATATATATATATATATATATATATTATTATTATTATTATTATAAGGAAAATTCTGAAACGAAAACTATGGTGGAATGGCAGGGGAAAGCATTTTTATATATATATATATATATATAGTTAAGTTATGAAGAACTTGATAATCCGTATGAGTAATCCCAAGGAGGATGAAATGTAAAACCAGAGCTAATATTAAAAAAGAAAAAAAAATATAATATATATATATATATATATATATATATATATATATATATATAAATTATTATTATAAGACCATAATAAAAACACGTTGAAATCGCTACATAAAGGCTTTAATGTTTCAATATTGTGATTGTACTTCTTCAGGCGATGATAAGTAGCTGTGATAATGACTTTTAAGGAAATTTAAAAACAAAGTGTTAACTCTTTTCCGAAATTTAAAAGTGGTGGTGGAACATAAGGTCAGAATTAAAAATATACTTGTGGGGTATGTCTTGATTAACAAATTAAAGGACAGATCTAATCTAAATAGAAAAGTAAACTCAGAACGTGGAGGTGGGTGAGTTATTTGTTCATGTCATGATAAACCGAAACATAGACAGGTCATCATTGACGATTGCAGAAAATATGTCACGATACATTTGTCGCTAACATATTTTTCGCAATCGTCAATGATGGTTTGTCTATCGCTCCCCTTCAAGTCAGTATATATATATATATATATATATATATATATATATATATATATTACTATGTATCCTTTTTACATTTTCCACAGACTTGAATTGAGCGACTACAATGAATCAATAACTGCATTCATTGCAAGCAAAATTGTGTCACTGTATTTTGCTAGAAATTTTTTCTTCTCAGAATCCATCTTGCACATTTACAAATCTACCGTTCATCCGTGCATTGAATACTCCTGCCATATCTGGTCTAGTGCTCCTGCTGTATATCTTGAAATTCTTTACAAAATCCAAAGAAGGATCTGTAATGCAATGTATCTTGTTTTGGCATCTCAAATTCAGTCATTTTATCACAGACGTGACGCGGCTTCCTTCTGTTCTACAAATATTTTCATGGCAACTGCACTGACGATCTTTTTTCCTTTAGGCCCTGACTACACCAATTTAAGTGTACCACTATATTGGTTTTTACGTCTCACCCTTTTACTGTTGAAATAGATACTTCAACAGTTTCTTTTCTCGCACTCCATACCTGTGGTACTCCCTTTCGTTTGTTGCTTCTCTGATAACTACAATCTTCAACAATTTAAACGCGACATCAATCGCCATCGTCTGTTTTCTTGAATACTGTCCATCTTTTGGCCGTCATTATTTAATAAAATAAAAATGTAGCCTCTCAAACACGTGTACTCAATGAAAATAATGTTTACAATATATATTTTAAGACATTTTTTATGTCTATGTATTCTTTTTATAGATACAAATATTTAAGTAAATTTACTGCCCTGAATGTTCGCGAAATTTTCATAGAAAATTATCGTCCTCCGACAGGAATCGAACCTGTACTCTATACGGAACCGTCATATAGCCTGATGTGCCTTAACCGTTTCAGTCAGTAAGGTTGATTTTACTGTCTTTAAACTTTAATCGTCCATGAATCTCTCTCGTACATTCATATCTGTTCATGGCGTATCAAATGTAAACAAATGACGTTACACATTATGAAATGGACAAAGTCCGACAATTATTTTAAGACATTTTTATGTTTATACATTCATATTTTTTATAAATACAAATATTTCAGGCCGGTAAATGTTGTTTAATACTGTTTATTATAAAACAGAGCATTTAAACATAAAAATGTCTTAAAATAATTGTCGGACTTTTTGTCCATTTATATATATATATATATATATATATATATATATATATATATATATATATATATTACACAGCAAAAAATCCACAATTGCCTCATGTGGGTATAGCCTATTTCAACTACCGCAAACTTGCGCAACTCTTCTTCAACTCTGGACAATGCTTCTGGGAATACCCGTATGAAGTAATTTTGGATTCTTAGCTGTGTAAAAATATATATGCTCTGTTATAATAAACACATTGAGCTCTCTTTGGGGATCAGTTTTTCATATTTGATATTACTAGGATACACCTCGATTATATACCAACGGATCTATTACCTGTACTATATATATACATACATATATATATATATATATATATATATATATATATATATATATATATATATATATATATATAAGTTCGTCCTGGGTATGATGATGAAATCCATTTGGCAGCAAAGCCTCCGATTGGGAGGTTTTGAGGACGTGGAACCACATATTAGTTACAGAAAACACCCTGACCCGAGTGGTAGCACCTGTTAGGGCCCCAGCAAACGGAAATAGTTACCTCCTTCTCCCCCCACAAAAAATGGGGTCAAAACACTATGAAAGTATAAAAATATCATTTTTCATTATAAAACACCAGAAATCCGTCTTCGTAATAAAAAAAATACCATCTAAATATTTTTGTAAAAGGAATTACTAATGCTCCCAAGAAAATTAAATTTCTGCATTACATAACCCATAAAGAGTAGATATGCCGGAAACCAAACACATCAATAATATTTTTTTGGAAAAAAATGTAACGAATTGGAAAAATGTGTTCATGTGACGTGGTTTGTCCTTTAGGACTTTATCTGACTAAAGTGATATTTACGTTGATACGACTACACATGCGCACATATCCCTTCGTTTGTACGCATGTGCAGGCGCATCAACGAATATCTATATATATATTTCCTTTTTCAAAATGGTATTTCTGATTACCGCATTATTTCTCCCTGTCCATTTTCTACGTTTTTAATGCGATAAAAGCAGACACATTTATAGCATTATTTAAATTCTGTGTCTCCACGAAGATCATTAAATGTTTTAGAAAATTTAAAATATAAACGATATTTCAATAAAAAAAAAAGCTCCGTCTGTAATTTTTGTCTGATTTACTGAAATGAAATTTCTTTCCATCTTATGTATTGGCTTGTTCGCATCGCTTACCCCACCCCACCAGTTTACGGACCTATCATGTTGAAACACCGGTTCTCAACCGATCACCGAAGTTAAGCAATATAGAGCTTGATTATAACCTAGTTGGGTGACCGCTTGGGAATACCAGGTGCTGTAAACTTGGATGTGTGGGTTGAAGCGAGTGAAAACTAAACAAGATTTCAGTCAATTTATTTTATTTTTAAACGGCCCTAATGAGAAACCAGATAGCAGTTTTCAAATACTAGTCGTTACATTCCCTTACGCTCAAATATTTCCCCCACGTCGCCTCCCATGCTATGGATTAAATAGTATGACTTGATTCTGAAAATAACTATTATCTCCAAAAAATGTTAAGACAATATTCACTCAAAAATAAATTTCATTATATTTATTTATTTGTTTAACCACTTCACCCGAAGTAAGGTGATAATGTCACTAAGATGCAAGGGATTACTGGAAGTAAAAGTGAGTGAGAAACCTTTACAAGAAGGAACAGAATTTTGGCTTTCTGTTATTTCTCCTAAATCTTGTTCCGCTACCTATATCTTCAAGATCACTAAGTATGTTATATGTTGTTTTCCTCAGTCCCTCTTGCCCTCTCTCTGCCCAGTAAGTATCAGATTTTCCAAGCCCTCTTTCCTCGGCCTGTGCTATTTAAACTTCAAATGTCTCTTCCTGCTCTTAAGTATAAGTTTTCCATTTCTTTCCATTTTCTCTAAAAACTTCGTCGTTGTCCATGGTATTTCCACCACCCTTTTCTGCTGCTTCAAGTCTCTTCATCTTTGTGGAGATTGTCCAGAATATCTGGCATATCGAAGAACAGATATCCCATAACATTTCAACTAATCCTAAATAGGAAGCAAGGGATAAATCTCTAGTCCTGCTCAAAGGATGAGGAGGGAGTGTGAACCGGGCGATAGGCAAACTTATCCACTCCTACTGAAAAAATATAAGAGATTTAATTAAAACAAAAAATAGTAAATAAAATTTTGGAGTTTAGGTGGAGATGTTAGAAGTGTAAAGTTAAACTAAGAACACATGCGATTCAGGTGTATATGGGATTGGAAGTTAATTATGTAATCACCGCTCCTTAATGAATTTAAGCTCATTTTTCTTTTTTAATCGAGTTCATCCCATGCAAGACAGTAAAGCCATTGAGACAAAAGAGATTTAGTTTTTAACATTAGGTACGTTAGCGCCTAAAAATAGAAGAAGCGACGGATATCTTAACTAACATTCAGCAATTTATGTTATTTTTAAATACTGCAGTGATGGATATGTGTGCGTGTTTTTCCTTGAACTTAACTGCAGAAGGTCGATAAGCTGTAAAAAACTAAAGAAATCAATCAACTAATCCCTTCCTTCGAATTTCTTGTCATTTTAATAACGTTCCGGCTACTGTAGACTTTTAAACAAAACGCAATCTTTTTGTATCTACGGCAGTATTCCGTGCGCATTCTTTTCTTTGCCACATCCGATGTCCATCGCACGACAACAATTAGTAAATTGCCTTACTCTTTAACCCATATTAGTACATTTCAGATTGAAGATATTCCTCAATTGCCAACAGCAAGGTTCTCCCATGCACCCAATATGTCCAATTGGCACTACTTTACAATGTTTAGATTTCATTAAATGACATACGAAATTTTAATCGAAGTTTAAATATATAATTTAACTTAAAAAAAAACCGCCAATGGTGAAATAATTTTGCAGTGCTATAATGCTTTATTAATGTAATAAAAACCGGCATGTAAAAACAAGAAAAACAAAAATGGAGGTAAGAAAAAGTATATTACCGTAAAATGGTAAATGACAGAGGACCGGTTGAAACCATATTTTTGTTAATTTAATTTCGATATTACCTTTTTATGGTAATTTCTTTTTTCTACCCTCTTTTTTGTGATAATTTCCTTCTTGTTTTAACATGTTCGTCTTTATTGCACTAATGAAACGTTAATCCTAAAGTATGCCAATAGATCTGTTGAACCATGACATATTTGGGAAGGACAAGAGAATAATCAAGGATCTATACCGGCATCAAATTGCCTGCATACGGATAGAAAAAGTTCAGCATATATACAAAAATAGAAATGGGTGTTAGCCAAGGATGTGTCTTCTCATCGGATGAGCCTACACATCGAGGCAATTCTGAGAGAATTAGATGTCCTACCAGGATTTAGTATCCTACCACAATCTTAACAGAAGATATGCAGATAGCAAAGAGATAATAACAAGCATAGAAAGAAAAGGTAGTGAAGGAAAACGAGAAGAAAGGAATAATGAAAACTGCAAGAAGACAGAATGCATGTTTATTAGCATAAGGGTGAGTCCAAAATGCAAATTACAAATCGGAAGTATCAAAAAGCAACCAAACACGCAAATTTAAATATCTGGGAAGTGTTTCAACTGAGGACGAAAAATAAGACACTGAAATCCGAAGACGCATTGCGATAGCCAAATATGCATTCTAAAAGCTTTTAAGAGATAGAAAAAATTCGTTAGAAACAAAGAAAAGACTACTAAACTGTTACATGATATTTGTGCTGTTACGTGATATGTGTCCAGTGAATACTGGACAATTTCTTCAAAGAAGAAGAGACTTGAAGCTACAGAAATGTGGTTCAACAGAAAGATGATGAGAATAGAATGGACCGAACACGTGAGCAACAACGGGGTTTTATATTAGAGCCAAGCTTGAGAAAATGGATGACGAAACATGGTTTAGAAATAAAGAAAACAGAATGTATTTAATAGAGCTGCAAGGGACAGGTAATTATGGACAGCCATGATCGTTTACGTCCTCCGTGGACACAAAACATAAAGAAGATCTGTCAATATTTTCACTTTGCTGGTGTATATTTCTGCATTATCTGGCTTCATGACCTCCAAGAAAATAAATTATCTTTGCTACGGGTTTTACTCTGAAGCCATGAAGCTAAAACAAGAGCTTTATGTCAGTTTTTCTTTATATATATATATATATATATATATATATATATATATATAAAACTCGTTAAGAAAAGAACAAATATAGGGATCCGTTTGACTGTATTTCCAAGAAGCTTACAAAATGCAACACATGCTTGACTTGCACAGAAGGTCACAGCCACCGCCACTGCTACGTTATGATGACAACAACTACTATAAAACTGCTCTGAAAGTATAAACGTGGAGATTAGAAAGATAATCTCAAATATTTGCAGGTGAAATGATGTAGGTATAGAAAATAAACACTATGTCCAACACAATTACATATCCACATACATGCTGTATTAAACACATCCAAAAATTATTTTCTACGCAATAATAGAAAATATAACAAACATGCCAAATATATTCCACAACACAACACACACATTAAAGTGTCTATGGGTTAGAAATGAACATGACCATGTGAAATATTGACCAATCAAAGAAAACTAAAACCTACTTTCTTGATCCTGCTTTTGGGAATAAATTCTCATGAAACCCCACAGATTTAGACTTTCCGTGATAAATCAGTAAGAGTCTGACCATCACAGACACAGATCGTTTTTTAAATTTGGTATACAGTGTAACCCGGATATAAGAGACCCGGATATAAGAGAAACCCGGATATAAGAGAGATTTTCTCTGGTCCCAAATTAGAGCCTGTGTTAATGTATATAAAATGGACCAAACCCGGATATAAGAGAAACCCGGATATAAGAGACTTCTTCTCCGGTCCCGACAACTCTCTTATATCCGGGTTACACTGTACTTATAAAGCTTCATCGCACGAATTATATAATACTTATCTTACATCTTTATGTCAAGGTATTAACGAGATATGTCCTTTTGACCTTTGCCAGAAAACATGAATTTTGGAAAATAGTCACAAATTTTAAATACCAATATCCTGCTGCTTTTTCACCTACAAAACAAAATTATATACCATTTTAAAGTACTTAGCTGAATCTAAAGGATGATCTATGTATTCTCTTGTTTAAATGTCAAATAAGTTAATTTGACCTTGATCTTTGGCAATGTTCAAAAAGCGTAGTTTATTTTAATTTTTTTTTAATTTGTCAACAAATTTTTCTGCCTTATGGCAACATATGTATAAAATTTTGTGGTTGACTTTTGACTGTGGCCTGAGTTATAATGGTTTTACTAAATTGTGTCAAATTCAAACTGACGGATTTCAGTATATGCCACTATATGCTAACAATTTCATATCTCCCAATATGTAGATGTATATCTGTAGAAAGCAATTTGAATGCTGATATAAGAATTATGATCATAAAATCGACAGAATTCTTGTTATTTGTGGTTAAATGTTGACCAGTTCCGTGGAAAATAACCTTATTTTCGGTTTTGTTTAGATTTTTATTACTCAAGAATTAGATTTTTATATGAAAACGAGAAATAATGAAAATAATTATTTTTAAAAGTGGCATGAATTAATGTAAAGATAACAAAATAATATGAAAATATGCAACAAATGATGTTAATGGTCAACAGTATTTTGTTGGCATGGTGGACTAAATAAATGTACGAAATAATCAGTTTTTTAGTTTTTGTTTTATATATATATATATATATATATATATATATATATATATATATATAATTAAGATTAACAGTCACAAGCAAACTCATTGTTCTATCTAATATTTCATATCTAAACCATGATTACTTTATTTCATTTCAACTTTTCGGTAAGTCAAAATATGTGCTGGTCATGAAAGTAATAATTTATTTTCTTAAGTTAGTGTGAACAAAACTGACTTCAACATGACTTTAAACTGGTACCTATATCCTTGGTCCTTTGAAACAAGTCGCTTACTCTCCAGACTGTAAAGATATTGGATGCTTTTCATAGAAGGTAGGATTCTTTATCGATAGAGGAAAACCAAAATAGTTGTTGTAAGTACTTTTTAAATTAAGTTAGTGTAATGATACAACATATTTATTACTGATAAATCCTCGGTGGGAGTGAAAGTTATATACTGCAAAACAATGAGATATGCATTGAGATAAAATTTCGGTTTTAATTCATAATACTGGTATAAATAATCATGTATAATTTTGTTGCTAGAATATAGTAGTAAAAGAAATTAAACTGGTTTCAGCTAGAATTTCTCTTAAAGAATATACCGTGTAAAAGAGCACAAAAGATTTGATGAAAGTGAAATTATTATACAATTAAAAGAAAAATTTGCAGCTTGTGAAAAGAGTTCCCGAAAAGTATAAATTTTAACAATACTTCCAAAAAACAGGAGTATCCAAAAGATTCTTAACATTTACAGAGATCAACAAGCAAACTTATTTTTCTATTTGTTGGAATACATGTTTAAATATTGAATAACAGTTTAGATATGCAAACCACTTACTTTTTCACTCAAATTGTCTGTGAATACCTTGATTGTATTTTTATTTAAGGTTCCTTCAAGAAATCCACATTTCTAAAATCTTTGAAGGATTTTCCATCTCAATTTTCGAAAGTTTATAAGTTCTTCCATTGTCAGTTATTGGATCAACTAAACTAAGAATATCAGAATAATTTAAAATTATTCTATCTGGATGTAACGGATAACAGAAAGATGGGGAAGGGCACTTCGGTTGTAAAATTGTCAAGTTTATCTCTTCATTATCAGGATAATGTTTTCAAGCAAACACTTTAACCACCAATTTCTATTACAGATCGTTGTAACAAATGCGTTAATGTTTTCAAATTTGATATTGTCCCATTGTATAATTTCAGATATTTAGAGTTTTGTCTTGAGGTGACAGGGTAGCTCTCTATTCGACTGCTTAATCTAAATTTTTTCGTCAGATGTTTTCCTTTAAGTGACTTTTTTCTAATCATGCCCTCCTTTCTTTGTTTCACATACAGAATTTCAGAACCACGGTACATTTTCAATTCGTTGGGACCATTTGTTAATTATTTTCCATTGCAGCTCTTTACAAAATAAGTAAAGGGTTTTTCATTAAGACGAATCAAAGTCAGCAGTAAAAAAATAAGTGTTATTGGTGAAAATTTATTTATTTCACTATTGGATAATGTTATTTAAGTCATGGCAGTTATGCGTGAAAAATAATATCACCCAAATGTCCGCTAAGGCTTCGGCGACACATCTCTACTCGATTTTTGATGAGGTCTCTACATAGTTACTCCTCGTTTTCACCAATATACCTTATTATCTAATCCTTCAGCTGTTGAATTGTTGTTGGCTTGTTGGTATAGACATTACTTTTGAGATGATCCCAAAAGAAAAAATCTAAAGTCATCATCGTGGTGGCCAAATGACTTTGATGTTTCAAGAGATGATGCTACCTGGGAAATTCTCATTCAATAAAGTAATTGTTGCATTAGCTGTGTGGCACGTGGCCCCATCCTGTTGGAACCACAAATCTTCGACAACCATAGCATTCAATCCAGGCCATAAAGAGTTGGTTATCGTGGCATCGTATGGCTTGCCTGTCACCGTAACAGAATTCTCAGCATCATTTTCGAAGAAATACAGCCCAATGATTCTGCTAAAAAAAAAAAAAATGCACACCAAACAGTGAACTTTTGTGGATGCAGATTGCCTTGCAGTAGATGCATCTATGGATTCAATGTAGTTGTTCCATCCTCAAGTCAGTGGAAAACGTGAGGCCAAAAAGGAGCAGTTGGATGAGAATTTCCAAGCAAAGCGTTCAGCCTCATCGTCTGCAGATGTTAGGACTTCGAATTGATTGAATAGAGGAGGAATTGAAGATTTGCTGTTGTTCAACACAGACTTGCTGAGCCAACAATAATCTCTAGAACCAAACTTTCGAGATGTTATATATTGTTTCATTCTACCAGTAACTTTGCTTTATTGAGGACACGCTTGACTAGTTATGAGCAGAGACAAAGAGACCTCTACTGTAATCAAATGTGTTTCTCTGGTACAGTCATAAGAAGAGATGAGCACGGTTTAACCTGGTATTTCCTTGCTGGAATGAAAGCATAGATGCCAGCTTTCACCCAGGAGAAGACCTCAAACATGCATTTCTGAACAGGATGATTAAAAACTACATTCCAAAAGACGTTGCAGAAGCAGTTTGATAGTTGATAACAGAAAGATATTCTGTTGGTAGAAGATTCATGGCTCGTAGAAGAGCGGAAGATGTTTACAGACACTACCACGTAATCAGAGGTGTCAAGAGAGCAGAGTTGCGCAGAGTGACAAAAGTCAGGGATAGAGGTAATAAAGAGTTCAAGAAGAGAAGTGTTTCTGTCAGGTTTACTGGGAAAACGCGTAGGAAAGTCAACCACTTATGATGAAAGAGGTGTGTGATAGAAATTAAAGAGAAGGTGCCAGGAACTAAAGATTATGAAAGTAATTAACTTTCGACTTAGAAAGATAAAGATTGTAATCTTCAAGAAAGCATCCACATGGGAGTATTTACCACAAAGTAACGGAAAGTAATTAACTTTCGACTTAAAAAGATAAAGATTCTAATCTTCAAGAAAGCATCCACATGGGAGTATTTACCACAAAGTAACGGAAAGTAATTAACTTTCGACTTAAAAAGATAAAGATTGTAATCTTCAAGAAAGCATCCACATGGGAGTATTTACCACAAAGTAACGGTTTTTAGGGGAAAAAACGCTGAGTGGGACCTTCTTGCATTTAGAATAATGAGGAAATGAGGGTGATTCAAATTTTTGGAAGTAGCATGGCGTGTCTTTGCAGTAAAGGTTAGTACCGGGGAAACTAAAGTACGGTGCTCCTCTGAACAGAGAGGGAAACATGAAGTAAGCTACCTAACACGTTTGTTTGAATGGATAGTAAAACGTCGACTGAGAAAGATAGTTAAGGCACAAATATTGATTAGCGTTACAAACTCTAGGATGTTAGGAACAACATATGAACCACTGCTTTAGATATTAATGCAAATCGAAAATAGATTTCAACGAATCTGTTTTGAGATCATTTAAAGATTAGTCTTGCTTTACAGTAACAAAAATTCAATGATCTTAATATCATTTACACAATATATTACAAGATACTCAGGGCTAGATGCTCTCTCAAGTTTTGAGCAGTTTCTTCTGTACCCATTGAAGACTTGGGTGATCATGGTTCTCCACAGCATCCTAGACTTTGTAACACTAATCAATATTTGACCCCTAATAATCTCTCCTAATCCATGCTTTGACATCCATTTATTCAATGTTGTTAAGTAGGTTACTTTTGTTGGCGTAAACTTAGACAAACATTTAAAAGCTTGTAAACAGAATTGCTGAAATCTATTTTCGGTTTGCATTAATACTTTAGAACAATGGTTCCCAAATAAATGCAGCATGCTTCATAGGTTTCGTGGAAGAAGAGAGTAAGTGAGGTGGAATGATTGAAAGACAATCAAAGATTTAGAAACACTTTTAAAAAATCCATATGCTAAAAATAAACATGATTTCAAAATTTTAAATATTATTATAGATTACTTGTAATTACTAGCATGAATCCCAGTATAAATAGTTATAAATATATTAGTTATAATAATTTTTGGCCGATTTTATCATTGTAATATTTTTGCATTATATCAAATATTAAAAATATAGTAACTAGTGTCTGCAAATTGGAGTAGAGAGTTATCAATGATAATGTTCTGACTTCGAATCTGCGGTTATCTCCCTTTAAACTCTCTGTTTTTTTATATGTAAATCTGCTTTTTAACACGTAAAATTTGGTGAGGCGTGAGCAAATTTTCATTCCGAAAATGCAGCACAGAGGAAAAAATATTTAGGAACTACATCTCTAGAGTTGGGCATGAATTGACCTCTGTAAATAATGTGAAGATATTGTTACTTGATAATGATACCATATAAGACAATAGACCTTGTTGTCTATAACTTAGAAAAGAGATTTTTATTACCAAGTAACCACATTGAATTGAGAAGTCCTGTGAAAGTAAAACAATGATTACAGAACCACCAGAATCGAATCTGGAACCTTCTATTCCTGGACAATGAGAATCACAGATGTTGGATATTTCAGGACATCTTAGATGTGCTGATTTTTGCCATTTTTTTTTTTTTTTTGCTTCTTTATGAAGTTTGAATTTGGTGCCTACTAAAAAGGAGTGTATCGTGGGGTTACTCACATCATACCAGCAGGATAGCCTCGTGTTCACGAGATTAAAAATATACAAAGAAATAACATTAAACGAATGTCAAATTGTAAATTAAAATCTAATTTTATTTCTATGTACTGATGTATATATGTATGTGTGTGTGTGTGTGTGTGTGTGTGTGTGTGTATATATATTTTAGTTATATGTCTTTTAAGGCTGCATGTGATAAAAGGAAGAAAGTTATTTTGTCTTCTTATAAGCAAAATGCCGAGGAGAGGAAATGGACGTTTTGGACTTTTTTTAAGCAAAGAGAGTAACGAAAGAGAGTAGCATGAAAAAAACCGCTTCTCAGGCAGGAAAGTTTTCCATTGAATGCTGGGAGAACTTTTATTAATTTGGTTTTATTTAATTTTAAACAAAGTTTTAATATTATTTGTTATATTATAGTTATGATATTTATTATTATTATTATTATTATTATTTTATATTTCTATTTATTAATAATAATATCCCTAGAATATTACTTAACTACCTGATCCTAGGATTGAACTCACGGCCATTAGATGACAGTAACAATAAAAAAAAGTCCTATAAACACTCAGTGCTGTATTTTGTGACCATTAAATTCAGTATCAAATGGTTCAGATAATTGATATATCTGATAGATTCATTCATTTTTTACGGCTTATCTTCTCTTTGCCGGTTATTTAAAGCCATAAAACATTTTTAGTTTGTAAGAATTTTTGTTTTAGAAGATAATAATTGTATAGGGATACAAGTCTTAATAATTAACCTATAGATGGAGGTAGAAGAGGTGGATTCATAAATTATCCAAGAGTACTTGTGCATAAGTGAATATAACAAACCTAATGGGAATTGGAACTTGGGTCGCTGATTAAAAATTACAAGCCATAAATCATTACACCACCTGCACATCCAAGCTAACAGCCTGTGATCACCTATCTAGGTACTGACTAGGCTCAATGTTGCTTAACTTCAGTGATCTTACAGGAAACAGTGTAAGATACTTGATATTAGATATCCAGTTTCATATATATATACACACATATGTATTCAATATCACATGTAACTCAGAAAATAATGACCTAATAAAGACATTGATGTTCCACACTACATTAAGGAAGGAACCACTCTTTAATAGTGGAAAGAGCAATAACAGTTACTGGACTTCCTAAACCTTTTATAAATTTCAACTGAGAGTGTTAGTAGCTATTGGTCATTGAATACTGAATGTTTCCATATAATGAAGTGGTTAATATTACCATTACTATTAGAGATTAATTTAATAATAGCTGGCCACTCGTATTCGAGGATACCCATCTACTAGTGTGACTAGCCAATCCCTATTGCAGACGCTCGCTCAAGCACATTTGTGTTTGTTCAACACCCACAGGGCCCACCTGTGGTTATACTGCATCTATCCTGAGCAGATCTCAGTTATAATTTCTGGGAGAGTATGTGTTATCTAGTGTGATCAGCAATTTGAACAAGGCTAGCATGGTCAAGCCCTTGGCCTCAATGACTTGCGGCCTCATGATAGCACAATTATCGATAAGAGTTCTGTCTACCCATTTTCACTCACAAGGCTTGGGTCAACCCATGGTATGGTTTTTCAGGCATGTTCCAAAGGTGCCGCATGCTGGGATTGACCACAATCTAATCCGATAACATCAGGAAGTTACCTTCCCAACAAATCCACCATGGTGAGATTCAAACCCAGGACTCATTGTCAGAAAGCGAACGTTCTAACCACTCAGCCATGCACCCATATAACTATTAGAGATTAGGAGAACTGTAACTACTTTGATCCCCAGCTAAATGACCAGGTAGTAAAGAAAAGCATAACTCATGTAACACTCACTATTCAGTCAATGAATGCCAAATGTTTCCTTATAAGGAAATGGCTAATATTACCATTACTGTTAGAGATTAGGAGAACCATTACTATACTTCGATCTCAGTCCAGTGACCAGGGAGTAAAGAAAACTCAAAGAATAACTCAAGTAGCACTGACTGTTCAGTCAATGAATGCCAAATGTTTCCTTATAAGGAAACAGCTTTATCATTAGTAATAGAGATAGGAACAGATGCTACACTTTAATCCCAGCCTGATGATCAGGGATTGTTGAAACACTTAACTCAAGTTGTACTTGACTGTTCAACCAATGAATGCCAAATGCTTGCTTATAAGTAAACTTTATTTATAATATTAACATTACTATTACCGTATCATCCCAAATAATGAACATCTGACGATAGCCATAGGTACTTGGCTGAAATGTTTTGTTTATAATATAATCTATAATCATCAAAATGAGAGCAATATTTTGCATCAGCCAAATAACTCAGATTATATTGACAGTTCCTAATTTGAAAAACCAAAAATCAAAATTTTTATTTCTTCTGGGAATATTAATAAAATTTTACATTGAATTTTGTTAATGTTTCTTCAGCTGAAAACATGAATCCATTAAGAGATTTGTACAAACACACCCAAACATATACACTTACATGTGCATTGAGATACACACCTGTGGAAAACAGAAAAATATTATATTATATCGATTCAGAGGATATTTTATAACTACAATAAAATATTTGTTTTAAAATCACAAAAGTTTTAAAATCACTATTTTCATCGCCAATTTACATGACTGTGACAAATAATAAACCAATCGAAATGATTCAGTGTTTGCAAGTTAACCATAAAAGTTTGTAAAAAGCCCATTAAAAACCTCAACTTTTTAGTTTTTCTCATTTGGCTGGTTGCTTTATTTGCTTTGGTAATTAATTTTGTGCATAACCTTAGTTATTCTGTGTTTATCTTGAAGATAAACAAGAAACAGAGAAAGAGAGGGAAATGAAACAAAAGAATGAGAAAAGGATCCTGAGGAAAAAGAGACGCAAAGCTTTTTAAATTAAATCGAATTTAATGAAGTAAATTTAATGACGATAAATTGAATCTGCAGTGAATCACAAATCATTTACTAAAGTCAAATCCCACAAAAGTGCTCTTTTTACAGAATAAACACCTAATGATTTGGCATTCATCAAGACTTTAAACTAATATCATATGATCTCAGTGAAGGGACAAAATTAGTTTCAAAATATTTTATTTTGCTTTTTTCATCCATTCTTAAGATAATGTAATATTGCCAGAGGTATGAGTAAGGCAAACATATCTGTCTTAGTAAGTTAGGAGCCCTATGAATATATAATGACTGGCTATTCGTTTCCAAGGGTAGCTAGCAGATTCCTATTACAGAATTCACTGTGGTTTATACTCTGGCTATGTGGAGTGAATCTCAATTATAGTTTCTGGAAAAGAGCACATAATCTAGCAAATCAAGGATGATCAATTTATTGAATGAGGCCAGTATTTCAAATACTTGGTCATGATGACTTGTGACTGTGCTAACACAACCATCGATGACTTCCAAATGATTCTGTCTATCCAAATTTCACTCACAAGGTGTGTGTTAATCTGTGTTTGGTTTTCAGGTAAAGATGCTGCAATACATGGATTGGCGTCCCACGATGATATACAAGGGGTGGGTGAAAAGTTCATAGGCTGGCCAAGATATAAATATAATTAGACACACCTGTTAATAGACCTGCAAGTGTACCAGAATATATACAAATGTACCAGAATAAATGCAAGTGTACCATAATAAATGCAAGTACCAGAACACATGTAAGACTACCAGAATACATGCAGGTGAACCAGAATATAAGCAAGTGTACCAGAATATCTGCAAGTGTACCAGAATACATGCAAGTGTACGAGAACACATGCAAGTGCACCAGAATGCATGCAAGTACCCCAATACAAGCAAGTGTACCAGAATATCTGCAAGTGTACCAGAATAAATGCAAGTGTACCAGAATACATGCAAGTGTACGAGAACACATGCAAGTGTACCAGAATGCATGCAAGTACCCCCCAATACAAACAAGTGTACAGAATATCTGCAAGTACCAGAATAAATGCAAAGTGTACCAGAGTACATGCAAGTGTGCGAGAACACATGCAAGTGTACCAGAATGCACCAAGTACCCCAATACAAGCAAGTGTACCAGAATATATGCAAGTGTACCAGAATATATGTAATGTACCAGTATAGAAGTATACCAAAATACATGCATTAACCTAAATACATGTAAGTATACCAGAATACAGAATATCTGCAAGTGTACCAGAATAAATGCAAGTGTACCAGAATACATGCAAGTGTGTGCGAGAACACATGCAAGTGTACCAGAATGCATGCAAGTACCCCCAATACAAACAAGTGTACCAGAATATCTGCAAGTGTACCAGAATAAATGCAAGTGTACCAGAATACATGCAAGTGTACGAGAACACATGCAAGTGCACCAGAATGCATGCAAGTACCCCAATACAAGCAAGTGTACCAGAATATCTGCAAGTGTACCAGAATAAATGCAAGTGTACCAGAATACATGCAAGTGTACGAGAACACATGCAAGTGTACCAGAATGCATGCAAGTACCCCAATACAAGCAAGTGTACCAGAATATCTGCAAGTGTACCAGAATAAATGCAAGTGTACCAGAATACATGCAAGTGTACGAGAACACATGCAAGTGTACCAGAATGCATGCAAGTACCCCAATACAAGCAAGTGTACCAGAATATCTGCAAGTGTACCAGAATATATGTAATGTACCAGTATAGAAGTATACCAAAATGCATGCATTATACCTAAATACATGAAGTATACCAGAATAAATGCAAGTGTACCAAAATATATGCAAGTGTACCAGAAAACAACAGCTAGTTGACTAGTTATATGTATATGTATATGTTCTGGTGCAATTGCATGTCTTTTAGTCTAAAAAACTAGTTAGTCTACTTAAACTTATATCTTGATCAGCTCGTAATGAAGAATTCACCTTTCTGTCAAACCAACCACAGTGAAATTCATCATATTTATCCATAGATATAGAATAGAATTACATATATATATATTTGTTAAGAGCTCACACATAATTTTATTTATATGTTTAGTGTATAATTTTAGATCAATTAATATTCATCATTGAATGAATTTCATTGTTAGTCATTTTTAATGAAACTTGTATAAAAAAGGGACTGCTGCCCAAATACACAATTAAATTACATGACCTCGCTGGCAACCACTAACCTATACTTATCAATTGTTATTAACAAAACATATATTTACGTATATATATATATATATATATATATATATATATATATATATATATATATAGAGAGAGAGAGAGAGAGAGAGAGAGAGATAAATTATCAGCAAATCTGTAGTCAAAGTGTTGAAGAAATATTTTGCGTAACAAACATTTATTTTAAAAAATTTTCTTCTTTGTCAATGCACTTCATTCCATGTTGAATATTAATCACATTGATCTAACATTATACAGTGAACATTTTAAATCTAATTATGCTATGTGTGTGGTCATGAACATATTGATCCAATCTTGTGTGCATGAATATATGTGTGTGTACATGTGTGCCTATATGTATTATATATTTTGTATAATTTCGGTATTTATGTTTGAGTTTGTATGTGTCTCTCATACTCTCTACATGTAATGTGCATATATTGTCTGAGTGCAGATGCAGTCCTTACAAATAATTTTTCAAAGGAAATCCTCCACCTCTGATTCAGTGTTTCAGATAGAATATGCCGTAGACCAAGGAAATGTAGATTCAATAGTCACTAATTGCCTCTATGAAATATTCATGAATTCTCATTTGACACACACTTTTTAGCAAAATAGCTATAAAATAATACATAATGATTCTGCCAAAATGACACAAGAGTAAATAAAATTCCGGTTTTATTGACACATTCATGCCAGCATCGGCTACAGGTCCTTCGATTGTGACATTCAGTCGTTTTCTATACATTCTTACATTATGTTATTTTTTTCTCAGCCAACTGCGTATGCACATCTATGCCTCTTTTTATTATGAAGTGTTTTGATTCAGGTAACCTCATTATGGAGCACTGGTTATCATGTTCCTCATTGAGACTATTTTTTTAGCAATTTGGTTGATATTTAATGGGGACCATGTATTTTGTCAGACAAAACTTAGGGACTCTCACTATAGAAAAATGGTTCAGAAATTAATCTGATATACCATTATTATAGTAACACATTCAATCTAAACTGGCTGCTACTCACACACAAATTCACGTTATGAAAATTTATCCACCATTTTCATATACAGTGTAACCCGGATATAAGAGACCCGGATATAAGAGAAACCCGGATATAAGAGAGATTTTCTGTGGTCCCAAATTAGAGCCTGTGTTAAAGTATATAAATTAGACCAAACCCGGATATAAGATAAAACCGGGTATAAGAGACTTCTTCTCCGGTCCCGACAACCCTCTTATATCCGGGTTACACTATATATATATATATATATATATAAATTATTATTAAGAAACAGACTTCAAGGGTTCATATTGTGATTATATTATATTTCCTGAAAATCGAAATTTGATTCTAATTCCTCACATATGTTGGAGGAGGCAGGTTTAAATTGGTGGCAGGGGTGGGGGTCAAAGGAGATATGTATCTTTCAAAAGGGAAAAGGTGATTGAGAGAATAGAAGATAAAAAAAGAGATAAAGAAGAAAAGAAATAGATGTATTTACATCAATCTTAATAAAGAGACATAAAATAAAAACCAGGAAATTTGTGTTTTGTTAGACATGCTAACCTCTTTATCTCTTTTCTTTTCCTAATTTTGTTTGCATGCCTTTTATCTTCCACTCCCCCAATCACATTTTCCATTTCGATATATATATATATATATATATATATATATATATATATATATATATATATATCCTTTGACCCCACTCCCTCCCACAACCCCTCTTACCACCAATTTAAACCTGTCTCCTCAGACACATGGGTGCATAAATTAAAAATAATAATACTGAATTCTTCTTTTACTTGGAATATTTGTCACCCATTTATTTGTATGAAAATGTTGATCTGAGGAATTAGAATTGAATTTCAATTCTAAGGAAATAAATTATAATCACCATGAACCTTTAAAGTTGTCTGTTTCTTAATAATATATATATATATGTGTGTGTGTGTGTGTGTGTGTGTGTGTGTGTGTGTGTGTGTGTGTGTGCGTCTGTGTATTAGAAGGAATTGAAATGATGGTATAAATTAAACAGAATAAACAATTTGTCTATCAAATTATCCAAGTTTTGCCCGTGTCAAATCTTTTGAAACAATTCCACCAGGAATTAAACAATATCATTTTCAGTCAGAATTTTTGTCACAGGGGAAGCCATTTTGCATCTTAAGTTCAGCCCTCAGTCCTATATGTTCCTCTAGGGGTCATGTACATATCTATCTATCTATCTATCTATCTATATATATATATATATACAAATGTAACAAGAACAAAATGAATATAAATTCAAACATTCATAGCATTAATTTAAAAGAGGGCTCAATACCAAGAGTAGAGCAATAGTTATTTATTATAAACATGTCATATACATCTTTGTCAGGAGTAGTTGTGTGTCCATATGTAACATCTTTATAATATATATATATATATATATATATATATATATACATATATATATATATATATACATAGTCTATATATATACATACATATATATCTATATATATACATATATATATATATATATATATATATATATATATATATATATACACACATACATAGTCTATATATATACATATATATCTATCTATCTATCTATCTATATATATATATATATATATATTTATATAATATTAGTGGTAAATATACATACATATGCAAAATATATAAATACCCATACATGTATATTTTAGAATAAAAAATTCCAAGAGGAAGAATCCAGGTAGAACGCAATGTCCAGGACAGAGTAAGGATATAATAAAAAGGCTTAAACACTAATATTCCATGGTCATAATTTATTCCATTGGAATCGTAAATACGATCCAATTCATCAGACCTACAAATTCAAAAAGAAAACAGAAAACCCAACTCCGGAAATAAAAACAGAATTTAGAGAGAGTGTAAGTATGAGGAGGAGGGAGATTAAACTTTATATATATATATAAAGAGAGAGAGACTACTCAAGGAAAAGAAAAGAAAACATACATGTCGGGACACAGGCAAAGGATCTCTACGATCGGATTATAGCATAGGAAATAAATTATAATCACCATGAACCCTTACAGCTCTTTCTTAATATAATTAATATTTTCTCTGTTTTTACATTGAGCTTTCTGGATTATATCCTTCCTGGAATTATCCATATGGTTACGAAAGACATCTTTACCTATATATATATATGTGTGTGTGTGTGTGTGTCTGTATTCAGGCAGGATATCTTCATTCAATTATGCTTCATTGAATAATATAGACTTTAAACTAAAAACACACCAAAAACACAACCACTTCTACTGCAGCAGCAGTGCTACTACATGAAAGATTTATGGGTCTTTTGATCATAGGGTTATCCGAATGTTACCAAGGGATATCAAGACTTAGGAACTCCTTAATTTTCCACCTTGAATTCTCAATGCCATAAGATTATATAGAGTACATATGGGAAATAAATTTACACCATTTGAGAAAGATTACATCATTTAAGTGGCATCCATTTTGAGCTTCACACAAACATGCACTTTTTAAAGCATTTTCCATTACAGCCCTGTGTTTCAGGCTCTAGTACTTTGATGCCTATTTGAATGTTTTCTTTCAGTTGTTGGAGAGTCTGAAGCTAGTTAACATAAAATCTTTCTTTTTGATAGCTGCTTAGGAAGAACCCAGAGCTTGTCAGATCCAGTAGAGATGGGGACCAGTTTATGCCACAATCATAAGAAATTATTCTTTTCTCCAAAATTTGTGTGAGAAACTGGATTGGGAACTTTGGTATATGAGCTGTTACCCCTTTTTTATGGAAATGGGTTGATGCATTTAAAAATCTATTTAAGGGACGCCTGAGAGATCCAAACCTTCTTAGTTCTTGTGTTCAGTTCTTCTTCAATACTCTTCTTTACTTACTGAAATACTCTTTAGTATGCCATTTCATGGAAGGATGTTTAATGAAACTTTACTCTGAAAACTTGGAGAATCTCTCACAATATAATGGTGACAATAGGCTTGTTGACTTTGAATTATCGATCTGTGGTATTGGTAAAAAGATTTCACTGTTGTTCTCATTGTTCGATCATGTATTTTGATTGGATTAATTACCAAGGCCTCTTTTATAAAATATCTAAACGAAAACTAAAAAATTTAA
>CAHIKZ030005436.1:1345000-1442500 GCA_903632075.3 Acanthosepion pharaonis
CATCAGATTTTCTGGATGGAGATCGTTTGTCCAATCCCACCAAATACACAGACTCACCTTTTTCCAATACAGACTGGCTTTTGGAGCAGTTAAAGCTAGCACATTTCATTTTATTTTTAACTAATGTTCACACAATACAAGGGCCAAGAGCCCAAGATAGAAAATTATTGAATTTCAAAGAGAATATTTAGATATTTGATTGATTGATTGGTATTCTACAGCTTATCAACACATTGCAGGTTATTTAAAGCCAGAATATATATATATATTTTTCCCCAAGATAAAAATGACCTAAAATGATTGTTAAATGAGTGGTATAAAATAAAAGATAACCCCAAACTTGAACAGGTTAACATTGTAGAGATCAAGAAAACATCCTCTTGAGAGTATGTTCCAGTAAGTCGCTATTCCTGGGAGGAAGCAGTTTGAGTGAAACTTCCTTCTTACTAATAGAATACAAAGGAAATGGAGATAGATCATCACAGTGTACATGCCATGGTGGGTCTTACCTGCAAAGGTTAAAACTGGTGGGACAAAAAATCTAGCATGTCAGATCATTTGTCATGGGAAAAGTTTATATAGATTCATCTGTGGGAGAAGGGGTTTGTAAGTTGGAAAATAATTCATCACCCACAGGGACATATAGATATTTTTAAACTCTGTCAAGACTGAAGTGAAAACTGGGTAGTTAATGAAAAAAAAAAAGATATTTATTAAGAATTTTGTCACATAAAGGTAATGTCATAATTAAATTCAATAAATAAATTGTTATTTTACAATTGATTTTTAAAATAAACAGAAGAAATATAAGGGAACAAGATATTGATTTACTATTCCATTTCTATAGTTTGGTAGAACAGTGTTAACCATTTGAACCCTGCATTCCAGAACAATTTTAACTCTTCTGCCTGAGCTTTTGAGTCAAAATTTGCAAATAATTGGTTTACAATGTTTCATGGTAGATATAAAAATAGTTACAAGTATTTACCCACTATTCAACCAGCGTCTGGGCATTGTTCTTTTTCTCTACCAATGTCCAACTGGTGGCTGGGTATTAAATCATTTTTGTTTACCAATGTTTAACTGGTGGCTGGGCATTAAGTCATTTTTCTCTACCACCAGCAAATTGGTGGTCAGGATTCAAAGTGTTAAACTGTCAAACTCACTAAAAATGCCATTATTAAGAATTTTGTTGCATAAAGTTAATATTCTCTATAACAATGAACATTATTATTATTGTTGAAACTTGACTAATGCATGGAATAATAATACAACACAAAATGTACTTAGAACAAAATGTATTGAAACAAGAAAGTGTACACAATATTTACATATAGTCTTTTGTATATTCTTGGGCAGACTGTTCCTGGAGAATGTGTTGACTTAGTCGCAGTCGGGCAGAGTCTCTGGATTGAATCTCTTGATTCCTCCCCTTTCTTCCCGGTACCAACCATATTTATATGGTCGGTACTCCACTATGCAAATTAGGTGGATCTTACCACAACAATTATACAATTTATTATGGAGCTACTATATTATATTTACTGAGACATTTGCAACCTACCATAAATGATAACGCACTCTTTATTACTGGAAAATGCTCTGGAAAAAGATGAACCATTTACTGTTTTTTTTTTTAAATTGCATCACATCAGTTTACAAATATTAAAATCACAATTTGATGATTTTTTTGTATAAAAAATTAATGATTTTAATACATAACCAATTCACTGCTTTTAACCCTAACCCTAACATATTTCATACTTCCAGCAGTTGACAAATATCATACCACAGAACATGTATAGTAGATTTCATACTATGGTAGAAAATGGACAGTAGATATTATACCTTTATTTTTTATGAATATTTTTGTTCTAGCTTTTTAAAAAATAAAATATGAATTTTAATTTTGCCTCCTTCATAAATAGACAAAACAAAATATGTAACTTTTTTTACACTATTTACATTTATAGATAAAATAAATGCTTAACTTCAGAATTCCATGAAGGTTACCCAGATTGATATACACCTGATAATGGTTGGGTGGTTGAACCACTGAAATGTTTTCATAACAACAAAAAAATGAAGATAATATTTTGAATGCAAATAGTGTAATGAATGATTTACTCATCATTTCAGATAATCAGACAGATTATACATAGATTTTTGTGCTGAAAAATTAATGAAAAATGTAATTATTAAGAATTTTGCTACATAATGTCATAATTAAATTCAGTAAATTTTATTTGATATTTTACAAAATGTTCTTTAAAATAAACCTTGTAAATGTAAAAGAGAAGAAAATATAACCCTGCTTTCTCCTACATGTCTGCTGTTTAATGGAACAAATATGAACGAGGAAACTCACTTAAAAATGTCATTAAGAACTAATATTTTTCATCAGAACAATGAAGATAATGATCATAAAATTTCTTTTTTTATATAATTTATCTTTCTACCTTTTTTTAAAAAGAAAAATATGATGCGTTTTGATTTTACTGCCCTTTGTGAATAGATAAAATATGTAACTTTTTGTACTGCAAAATTAATGAAAAATATCATTAAGAATATTATCACATAACATTAATAGCCATAATTAAATTCAATGAATTTAACTTAATTTTTTACCACTGTTCTTAAAAATATGCTATTATTTTTTTATCTGGTAGAGTTATCTCAGACATTCATGAGTCTATTATGCCAAACATCAGTCTTCCATCAATGTCAGAAGTTCATTAGAATGGATTCTTGTGTCTCTACATAGAGAATCAATGTAAGTGGTTGATGGATGACCAACTGGTTTCACTCCATAGCTATGTTATCAGAGCAGGATATCATTTGTGAGTTCTTGTTTTGCTTGAGAGCAATGTCCTGCAAAGCACATTCTGTGTTCATGTAAGTTTGTAGAAATATCAGGGATGGTTCCACGGAGCTGTGATTTAGTTGGATGTTGTCTCCAAGAGATGTTAAGTATAACTCTCAACATCTGTTAAAAGTGATAACATGTAATCTAGATGTCTTTAAAGTTGTAATAAGCTGAGTTGGTATGAATTTTGAATTCGTACTTATATCCCCATTTTATATTCCAAGAACTAGAATTTCCATATCTGAATCATAAATCCCAACACAATGGAGTTCTTGTATCAATACATTAGCCTCTAAAAGATGACAAAATTCTTACAAAACTTGGAGTTGTTCAATAGGCATTGTGAGCATTAACAATTTTTTCAATTTTCTTTCATATTACTATAGATTAAACACTCCAGACAATGAATATAAAAAACAAATATGTATATTTTTTTAATTATATATATATATATATATATATATATATGTATGTATATATATATATATATATGTATGTGTGTATATATGTATATATATGTGTGTGTGTATGTATGTGTGTATATATATATATATGTGTGTGTGTGTATATATATATATGTGTGTGTGTATATATATATATATATATATATATGTATATGTATATATATATATATATATATATATATATATATGTATATATATATATATATATATATGTATGTATATATATATATATATATATTTATATATATATATATGTGTGTGTATACATATACATGTTTATATATGTATATATATATATATGTGTATATATATATATATGTGTATGTATATATATGTATATATGTGTGTATATATATATACATGTATATGTATATATACGTATGTATATATATATATATATATATATATATATATATATATATATATATATATATACGTATATGTGTATATGTATGTATATATATATATATGTATGTGTATATATATGTGTATATATATATGTATATATATATATATATATATATATATATATATATATATATATATATATATGTGCATATATATAAATATTTGTCTGTGTTAGAATACATTTTATTTAACTACTAAAATTTACTGAATCAGGGAAATGAAATAGCTATTTTTTTCCGTCATTGTCAAAAATTTTCATTAAATAATATTTAAAAATAAAATTAAAAAATGTGATCTGGTAATATGCATACTTATATTTTATATGAAAAAATAATTTTACATAATCTATGTAATTCTTTTACATTTACTTGTTTTTAAAAAAGAAATATAGTCTATTTAGTACTTAAGAGTAAAAATGTTTTAAAATTTTAGTTAAATAAAACGTATTCTAACACAAGCAAACCTAAAAAGTATTTTCAAGTATACAAGTAAGAAAAAAATGCTGAAAAACTTTTTGGTGTTAATAAAAAAACTGCATGCATTTAACGGATGTCAGAATTTGTTGGAAAATACACCCCTACCCTCCCTAAACTAAACCTCTTTTTCGAATGTAATTCATAATTGATACAACACTAGTTAATAAAAATGAAGATGTCACCACCCCTGTCTGAATGATTGAATTTCTCTGCATCCTTGGAAACAGTAAATTATGAATTTATTTGTGCATTTAAAACTCAGTAAATTTAAAAATGAGTTATTCCAATATTCGGTTGAAGATGAAATGGAATTAATGCTTTTAATTTAATTATATAATTAAATTTAAAGTTTTTTAGCTTCCATTTTTGAAACATGGTTATTTCTGTGTAGCAAAAAAAAAACATTTTCAATCAGCTAATTTATAATTATATATATATATATATTATATATATAGAATATTCATTGCAAATTGATTCCCATAGGAAATCCAAAATGCTCATACCATTTGAATTTTTTGAAGTATCATAAATTGGTGTGTATTATCGATAATATCTGAAAAATGCACTCCAGTTTTCAATTTTCTTACATTTACTAAATCACGTGGAATGAACATATTGTTTTGACTTCCCAAGGGGATCAATTTGCATAGCAAACTGGACTTATTTTATAAAATTTAATTTTTTTTATGTTTGTATTCTACAGAAATATGAAAAATAATTTGATTGTGTCACAATGCCTATTGTAAAATTACATCTAAACATTCAAATTTTTGATTCTGAATCAAGTTCCTAATTCTAAATCATTCAAAACTTAAAATCTGAGTTTCATGCAATTTTCAGAATCAAACTGAATTTTTTTTTCAAAATAATAGTTTAGTTAATATGTTTTTTGTAAATTTTAGTATCCCAAAATCTTTCTGAAAATGGCGAAAAGTGCCATGGTAAAAAAAACAAAATAATATTTGTGTATTTTGTCTTCCCCAAGAGCAGAATTAGCAGGAAAGGTGGCTAAAGGCAATATCTGCAGGCACCACTATCAACAAACCAAAACATTGTTATTTGTGAAGGGCATTTTCCATTTGGCTATGAAAAAGTTGTTATAGGATGTAAAGTATGTCCCAAAAATTCACCATTAGTAATTTGTTCATTTGTAATCAAGTGCAATCAAACTTGTCATCAGCCAAAACCAAGAAATACTAATAAAAATTTTACTTTTTTACAAAATGATAAATTGGCACAATTTTTAGAAAAAGACAAAATTATCAGTTTTGAAAATTAGTGTCACAATAATGATAAACAGGATTTTTTGTCTGCCTTGACATGCAATAAATCAAACAATTAGCTGTTCATCCAGCCTGTTGATTTTTTCACATAAAGTATTTCAATTTTAATTAAAATTATTGAAAACTTGAGGTTTGAATGACATCATGTTGGTATATATATATTTTTTTTTCTCTTTCAAAAAATAAACGAATATTAATGTTTCAACACTAGTCACAGATTAATGAAGCAATTAATAACTTAACAACTGATATTAAAAAGAAATGAACATATCATTGGGTCAACACTTTATGATTATATTATTATCAGAACATTTGATTACTTTATTATATCTTGATCATTATATGTCTGGACGATTTTAAGCTACAAAGCATAAGAACACTATCATCTTTGACATTGATGCCTATAATTTTCTAAGTGATGTCTATAATAAAATCTCTTAAAATCAGAAAACATGTATTTATTTAGTTGATGAAATTTATAACAAAATTACTCTACAGTATCATAGAGGATATTTATTTGGTTTTGCTCTATTTCTGAGGGATAAGCAAAAACAAAATTGGGCATAATGGTAAAATGTTAAATGGTGGTTCCAATTTTTTGCTTAAAATGATCTGTTGCCAAATTAGCAATTTTTTTATATATGAAAGTATCCTTTATTCAAAATTTTTCAGGTGCTGACATTACTTGCCACAAATAGAAAATTTCAGAATCAACCTCATCTGCACTGGGTTTCCCAACCCAGTTATTTAGTTTACATTGGTGCCAGTTGTTTGTTAGCAAACATCACAGCAACACCTTCGTTCATAGATCCAGGTGTTTCATGCTTAGTAAAGATATTATTCAAAATGTCACAAAGGCCTACATTTATGTATTTTTTTGACAGTGATGATCATATATTTTTGTACATGTACAGAAAGTACAAAAAAATTATTTTTACATGAAATCTTAATTTCATAAATTATTCCATGTGAGCATTACATTAGTGTCATTTACCTGCGTCTATATGTAGAGAAAATTTATTAAATTTTATATAAAACTACTTTCAGAATATATACATATAAGCAGTGTTTTAAAAATATAAAGTGATATCATGTTTATGCTTGTTTTCCATTCCTAAACTGTCCTATTTTATAGATATTATATACAAATTAATTATCCTATATTCTAAAATCTGAAAACCAATGCTCTTCAGATTCCAAGAATTCCAGATAAAAGATTTTCAACTTGTATTTTGAATGGAATCAGCTAAGTAGAATGGTCAACAAATTTCAAATGTATGTACTAACAACAGGACAAATCAATCTTTTCTTTTAAACATTTGACACCACTCATAATAAGAGTTGGGTAACTAAACATGGCTCCTATTTGCTTTTCTTGTTATTCAAAATAATTGGATTACCGAAGTTTCTTTTCAGTGAATGTTTTATTTGAAGGCAAAAAAGTGAGAGCAAAATGGTAAATTGTAAAATAAAATGCCTTTTAAGTAAAAAAAAAAAAAATCAATTTGTCAAAACTGATGTAGTTGTTTACCCTAAACCTGTTGAGTTAGAAAAATGTTCAATTTGTTTAAAAGTGATTAGTTATGAAACTATAGCTGCACTTAAAATTCACCCATTATTAAATAGAGTTGACACTGTAGAAACAGTTCATTTCATAGAAAATGTGCTTTAATTTTGAAAAATTATTAAATGTTACATCACATTTAGATTATGAACATGCAATGTTTTCTTTGTATTTTTTTGAAAAATGGCAAAAAAGAAAGTCAGCAATGCAAGGAAAGGAAAAAAAAAAAAAACAAGAGTTAAATCATTTACAAGGGACACTAGTTTAGCCATTGAACAGACATTCAATTGCTTATGTTTATAGATATTTGCTAAGCAGTGGATTTAAATTTGTTATGCCTGGTGAATTTAATGGCGGTGCAAATTCTTTTAGCTATGGCCTGAAACAGTTAACATAACTGTTAATATTCTTTCTTTTATGAACTTTTTGGGAAATAGAAACAGTTTTCTTTACAGGATGTATTGTTCCTGAAGATTTGTTGCCTAGACAGTGCCTCTTACCCATTGCACTAAAAGTGTAGCTTCAATTGTTTAAGCCTTGATGCCTGCAACAACATGACAATGGAAGTGGGCTATTTCGCAACAGTCTCTATGCACATGCTTACAGGTTCCCAGATTTAGAAATATGCATGTACCTAATCTCCTTTTCATGTGATGTTCAGCAAATACCATTTGTTTCTTTATGGAGTGTACAGCTGAAGAAAGCTCTTAAATAAATCGGCTTAAAGCTTGTGGTAATAACAAAAGAAAATTGTGAGTTTTTCAATACTTTTGAGAAAACCATTATCAAATTGTCGATTGGATGATTGAACTGAGTTTTTCTGCTGCATTTGTTGTTACCAAAAATATTTTTAATCAAACCATTATTATACACCTGAACAAGGCCCTACAATGTATGACGAAAGAACACAGACCAAATATCTCCTAAATTTTCCAAACAAAACTAAGCAGTTTGTAAATGATGACATCTCTAAATAGACATGTGAGAATTTTTTAATGATATACAAAATAGATGCCCAAACCTGAAAGATGGCTTCATAGGAATTTATCATAAAAAAATTAATTATTTACTGGAAAAAGTCTTTATTTTCCAGTTTTATACCAGAAATAAATATTTATGACAGACACCTGAAGAGTAATGACACTGAAAGAAGAATATGTTTGTTGCTTTGGTAGTTGTTCTGTAACAACTTACTAAGAATCTGTCTATATTTCTGAGATAAGGTATTATGTACACTATTATTTACATTATTGTTCTCATCTTTGTCACCATATTTATTACAAAGACACAGAGCACAGTGACAGTACCCAAAGAGTGTGAGTTCAATACCCTATTAAGGCAGTGGAGAACTTGGAGAGGGGAATTAACAGGAGATAACTGATAATTGACATCTATTACGCATGGCATGTGGAACTAGAACAGTCTAACCCAGTGAGAGAAATAAATGGTTCAGTTCGACATTCCAACCACCTGAAGAAGGCCAGAGTGTACAATTGCCAAAGCATCATAATAAATATGGTGACAAAGATGAGGACAATAGCCCTGAATAATGTTAATAGCGAACTCACTAAGAGTTTTTGAAATTTATTTCTATGTGCTATTTCCCTTCACGAACAGCTGTTTCCATGCAGTCACCACAACTCATACTCAACATTGTTCAACTTTGAAGGAAAATAATGTTTTCAACATTATTCAACCATTACTGTGCAATCTTCCCCAATATAGTGAATTTTAAATAATACACACATAAATATATTATTTGAAAACCTTAAAAAAAAAAAAATTATCGACAATCCTTACCATGTGTGTTTATTTATTTGCCCAGACATGGTGGTAATAAAATAAAACAATTCAAAATTAAGTGAGTAACAAGGAAAAACTGACTTAATATTTATGATTTGATGAAAGAACTTTATTTGAACAATTCACACAACAATAATCTAAGTACAAAAATATTAAAAAAAACAAAAACAATGCATATTTTTACTAAATAAAAATAAGTCAGTTGCATAAATTTATTAGTGTATTAAAGATGATCAAACTTTAATAAATTATTTGCCATTTAATGGGGTTTATTTTAGATGTACTTATGTAATACAGCTCCTTCAAAATAAGATAATTTGCAGAATAAAAAATTTAAAATAAAAAATTTGAGTAAAAAAAATGCTAATTAAAAAAAAAATGGTTAAAAATTAGAGAGGACTTTTGTAACTAAATATTTTCTAATAAACACAAACTTTTTCATTTTTTTTTAAATACTTATAGATAAAAAGTTTACTCTAATTTTACTATGAAAATCTGCTAAATGATAAAATCTATTTCTGATACTATATAATTCAAGTGACAAAGCCTATGCTTAATTTTATTATTAAAAATTTCCAATTTTCAAATAGGGTCCAAAAGTTTTATTTAAACTGCCTAAATTTCATGTTTTATCAATTTTTTGAACCATTTTCAAGATCTCAGTTTTGCCAGTATGGTTGACAAAATCTATGTGTTTTTCTGGGGTGGGAGATGGTATTTCTTTTAAAGTGCTGGAATTAGAATCATTCAAAAGTGACACAATGTGTAATAGTTAAAAAGAAAAGCATATATCAAATTTTTATGCACAATAATTTTCCTCATTTCAAGATACCATCACCTTTAAAGAAAAATATTTAATATAGGTCATTTGTTTTGTATAACAATGGCTTCTAGAATTTTGAGTTTTTCTTTTCAGTGCATGGTGCATAGTAATTTAGAATACTAATATTAATAATAGCCTTATGCTATTAGTTTTACTTTGGTTTTTTACATTGATAACCTGTCTGCACAAATTACACCAAGTTTCAGCAAGTGACAAGCCAACCTTCAAGAGATTGCATATGCCAATATAAGAATTTAATGCTGTTTTCTAAATATTGGTATTGGATACAATCTCCAAATGTGTACAAGAATTCATGAATTAGATTTTTAAATAGAAGATTTTTGAGGCACAAAGTTATTGTTAATAATTAGTTTCTATGTTTTAAACATTTATAGTAAATAAATAGATAAGGTAAGCAAAAGCTCTGCCACCAAATAAACATTCATCAGATTAGGACTGAGAATTTATGCATCATCTTGGAGTCATATTTTCAATACATCTAACGCAGGGACCCCAATATTAACCTAAGATATTATAAAACAATTTCTGGGGGAATGATTTTAGATTGTTATCTGCTTTGCTATTCAAACCAGAAAACTCATTTTGTTTGTTATATTCACAATATTTTGATGGATGTACTCAGTAACCTTCGTGGAATTTCAAACCGAACCATTTATTCTATCCTGGTTAGTAAAATGTTCTCATTCTGGTTCAGTAGAAGATGCAGACAAGTGACAAAAAGACTGTTGAACTTTAAATGATATGAGTTATCTCACCTAAGTATGGAAAATAGAATGAGAACAATCTGTCCCCATGTATCAAATAAAGAGCTTGGCTCAAAATTCTGAAAAGTTGACTGGGTATGAAAACCAACACTTGATGAAGGCTGGAAGGAAGGTACAACAGCCAAAAACATTTTGAGATTAAGAAACAAGATGAGCATATTGATTCTAAGAGCAAAGCATCTAACACAAAACATTTTCTATTACAATGTGGGAATGTTAAGATGATAATACAGCTTATTCATATATTTCTCCTATTTAGAAATTCCTACTTGATATTCATAAATACATTCATCAGAATCAAAAAATGTATTTCACTTGAATTAATTAGCTAAGTGAAAATGCCAAGATGTTAAGTTATTGTCAAAAGAAGCTGTTTTACAATATCCTATCTGAAATGCTTTTCATTATCAACCTAAAATAATTGCATATGCATTTCAAGGTGGATGAAAAAAGAAAGGTATGTGAATCTTTAACTCTTTTCAGAGGGTTAAGATAATTTTTTGTAATCACCAGAACTTCCTTGATTATCTGAATACTCTAGAGCAGAGTTTGAAAAAAATAAGTTTGGATAATTCAAATTTCTGGATAATTGAATGATCCAAACTTATTTCTGAATGCTTAAATTTTTGAAAAAGGAATCAAGAAATAAGTCATTTTATATAATCAAATAACATTTTCAAATTCTTTGCCAATTTTTGTCAGTTTCCAGCTGGAAATGAGTTCAGTTTAGATAACTGTACAATGTTTGGATGATTTCACTTTTTCTTTTCATTCCAGATAGTAATTTTCTAGAAAATTAAGGTACAGATGACCAAGGAAGATGCATTGCAATGCATTCAATCATGTCTGTTTTTTCAACTGTTGTTCTTTGACATTAAACTCATTTTAACAACACCTCGGGTAAACTGATAGTATTGGTGAAATTTTTTTTTTTTTTTTTTTTTACTTTTCTGGACAGGAGTGAGACATTTAAAAAAAACTGTGGAAAAAGCTATGAGAAGACTATGTAATTATTTTAATATTTGCTTAAACCGAAGTAAACTTAAGACTTATGCACAACCAGAATTATTCAGAGGTAACAGAGTCAATCAACAATCAACTAACAGATTGTATAAAGATAGAAATTCTTTTGGGTGAAACTGGTCTGACTTAAAAAATTCCTTTAATAAAAGTTAAGGGCATCAAGTGAATTAGGGATTGTCATGGAATGAAGAGAGGGTTCCTGGGAAAATAAGAAGTGTGAGGCCTAGTGAAGACTAGCAGTAGAACCCGGCATTGCCCAGGGATGTAACAGTAAGAGATAGATCAAGTATCGACCATCATAAAGACTGAAAAATAAAATTGACAAAGATTATTGTTTAAGGTTGATGAACATGCAGGTCTTAATTAGTTTTTTTTTGTTTTTGTTTTTTTACGAATTGGTCAAACCCAAACTCAAACAAAAACATTGTTTTCAATTGTTATGAGCCTACCGATTGAATAGAATTTTATTATAAACAATTGTCTTGTAAATGGAATTTTTAAAGCATTCTGAATGTAAAAATAAAGAAAAAAGTGTTCAAGACAATAAGAAACACTACCTGCCAAAAAAATGTGAAGTTTTGTTGAAATTGGTTGAAAAATGTAGAAAATCCAATCCCATATATAAACGAACAGACACACACTCACAAACATGGGTTTTATAACTCGATATGAGTTGTCCCCCTTTCATTCTCGACAGTGATGCCTATTAATTGTGTTTTCAAATTGATTTTGTGCAAAAACAATTGTTTTTCTAATTTTGGTGCTGTCAGAACCACAAGGTAATTTTACGTAGTCCTGTAAAGGTTTGTTGAAATCGGTTGAAAAATGTAGGAAATCCGATCCAATATATAAAGAAACAGACAGACAGACAGACAGACACACACAACCTGGGTTTTATAAGTATGATGTCATAACAACACAATAAAATGGACACTATCTTGAATCCTTAAACTGAGCTACAGAGAACCATAAACTCTGGAATGAATAATGTGACTGAACATTCTGTTATAGGTGGAGAAAGAGAGAGGGTACTATGATGATGAATAGAGGCATATTATGTCAGTTTAAAAACAGCCCTCATTAAAATAACATGATAGTGAAACAAGAATTAATACTGAATAAATGATAAAACTTGCTTGGAAGATTGAAGATGTGTTTGGTGTTTGAGATAATTCTTTGAACAAAGATTGGCAATTTACAAATGGATAAACTCATTAGCAAGAAAAACGAGACATAGTTGTCAATCAAGGCATCATCAATATCAATTTGTGATTGAGGTGATAAATAAAAGATGCTGTTCAGAACTTAACTGAAGACAATCAACAATCAGCAAAAGAAATAATGACTGACTGTAGATATCTCAAGTGATTAAGACTAAAGAATTCTTTTGAAGACTTATTTCTCATTTTTAGGTACCAAAAATCTTTCACCCAGATCAACAACAGACATTTTAATGCAAATTTGAAATGAATATTTTTTAAATAAGTCAGTTCTAACTAAAAAGTAAACTAGGCTACTACAATATATATATATATATATATATATATATATTACTTGAGCATAGTATGAGATTTTATGATCAGTTTTTACATAAAAAAAAATAGGTGTAGGTGTCGCACTATATATAAGTAATTTTTTAAAGAGGTTAAAAATAATCATTCATATTAAGTGATAAGTTGCACTATACACCGGTAAATATTTTCTGGAGGGGTTAATGTTTATGTAAAAAGATTTCAGGGGGTCAGATTATACATGAAACGGGTTTTAACATGCAGATATACAGTATATTTATGTAATCGTCCTGGGGTACATATTTTAAATTCCTTGAAGATGGGTGAGGATGCTAATTTGAAAAGAGGTATTTATGTTAATCATTGAAAATGCTATGTGCAATGAAAAATATAATACTGATATTCTTGTGACTAATACAATATGGTTCACATACAAACAGACATGATGTCTAGCAATCAATGCATCAGGCAGCTGTAGACAAACAAAAGAAAGATTAAGTCTTACTGAGAAATTACCATTCATTTCTATATTGTTTATCAATAGCCATAAATTACTGATCAGTGTAAGCATGATAAAAATAATTGAATTTGAGATTTAAAAACTACAAGTTAAAAATTAATGATTAAATTTTAAATAAACTGGTCAAATCATAAAAAATTGGGGAAAAAATTAGGGAATATTTTTTTGTAGATTTGCATTCATTAGACCTAAGAAGTACAAAATTTGTTGGAATTGTAAAATATAGATTATTATTATTTTAGAAGAGTCCTCTTCAATATTCACTGTATAAAATTAATCCCTGACTTTTTCTGAGTTAGTTTTTCTAGAATTAGTTATTCTTTACACAAAAACACTTAATTTTCTTACAGAAAGTCTTATCTTAAATAAAGGAATGGATATCTACATTTTTAATAAAAAAACAAAATGTTACATAGATTAATGAAAACATATATTCATTTGTTCTTCATTTAAGTTGAATATTTATTAACCCCAAATGTTTGTACATGCCCTTTTGGAAAACATTCCATCTCCACAAAAAGGGTTTAAACAACAGATAAAAAAGCCTATAAAAATTCAGAAAATTTTCTTTAAAATTATAATGATTGATGTAAGCATAGATTCAAACTTGACATTTTAAATATCAGCTATATATAATAATTCTAAAAAGAAATTGATCAATTTTATACTGTATTGGTATTATAGAAAGGACCCTTCTTTCCAAAGGTTAAAAAAAAAAAAGAATCAGTTTCCTAATTTAGACAAATGTCAGTCACTTAAAGTTTCATTTTTTACAAGTTGACCAATCTATATAATTTGTGTTACTTTAATAATTTAAATATTTAGTAAACTTTCTTAATGTAGCATATTTTGTTTTGTGTTGTGTTGTTGCTGACCAAACAGCAACAAAATTAAAGCATGAAGTCAACCAATGTTAAATAATAATGAAAAATAAATTATTTTAAATAAACATCAAACTGTATCAGAATAAAATGTAGAGGGAATAAACATAGTACAAAACAAAGAACTGCTTTCAGGTTAAAACATGAAAACTTTTAAGTCCAAACAAAACTATTGTCATGCACTGAAATCAGCCTCATTGTGCATATTCTTTGTGTAGTAAACCAAAATAATGTGTTACAATTGTCTGTGAGTGTGGGAGATGTGTGTGTGTATAGATGTGTATGTGTGTTAGTAGGGTGTGTGTGTGTGTGTGTGTGTAAGGCAAAAGAAAAACTTTTCTTTACAAACATCCTGATGTATTTCATCAAAGCAAATGTAAGGATTTTACTTTGCAAAATATCTTTATAAACAAAAGTAAAAATAAAAAATTTATATTAAACTTAAGTATTCTCAAGAATATTCTTAAGGCTAACAATGAAAGTCAAGGTAAAGTATGGAAGAAGCTAAGTGATGCAATTTAATGCCTAATAAACAAGTGACTAAATGCTACTGAATTTTGGTTTTATTTAAATAAAAATAAATGTAATATTTTTTTAAATAAAAATATATATGCAAACAAATAAAAAATTTGACAATTTTTTAAGTGTTATTAAATTTTAAATTTGGAAAACTTAACAATAGTTTTTACATCTGTTTATGAAAATATGTATTTACCCTGAGGTGATGAAACACAGCAGTTAAGAAAAGTCTTTTTTTACAGATATATTATATTTATAGCTGAATCTTTCCCTACACACATATTTTAATTGGGATCACTCCCAATGCCACTAAAGCAGGTTACAGGGTATGGAAGAATTAGGAACAGGAATATTAATGATGAGCAGACAGAAAAGAGAGTAGTCAGGTGAACAGTAGATAGTGATTGACATTGCATTTAATTTTTTGCAGATTAAAGTTAGATGGAAAGCATGGAGCTGGAAAGGAGTACCAGAAGCAAGAAGTGTGAGAAGGAACAGTTAACATAGAATTTATGGCTACATCTAGCCAGCTCAACTCTAAATTGATGAGATCCTGATGCCAGTCTCATACTGTGCTTAAATTCAAAAACTATAGCGAACAATTCATCCAAACAAGTACCACAAAAGTATTTAAAGAAAAGGCAGAGAAGTAACCTTATGACAGTGGGAAAGTTACTGGAGCAGAGCCACCAGATAAAGACCAATAATATTGCAGATTCTTCTTTGAATCTTATCAAGGTAAATAGCAGGGGCACCAGATCATATATGGCAGTAACATTATAAGCATGAACAAATGGTAGATTCATGTATGATGTATGTGTGTATGTATATTGGTTTTGTAAACTTTCAAGACACTTTCTTGAGGTGAAATCTCAGAATAGATTTAGTTATGATAATGGAAAAATGTTCAAATGGTTTCAATTTTTCTCTTCATTCGAAATCCAGGTAATTGAAATCTGGAAAGTCAAGGACGTATTGTCATAAAAGTTTGTACACATAAACTTGAGTAACTTTACATGTTTATTCAATATTCAGCATCAATCATTGAAGTATTTTGCCTGTGTTAATGATATCATCTATATTCCTTTCATACATTGTCTTGATGATGCTGGCCTTCAGGTGAAGCTTGGTATGATGGGGCTGTTGTTAAACATCTTTCTCAAGAATGCTCTACAAGAAGCAGTCCAAAGAGTTAAAATCTGGTGAATGTGGAAAATAGGTGTTACATAACATGGAAAGTTTCTGTACTTAGCCACCTGTAATTACTCCTGTTCACCATTTCCTCATAATAGAAGTTATTTTTCATTAGAGTGAAATGAAAGAATGGTATGTTCATCTGTGTACCTTTGCATTTCTTGTGCCAAGTTATTTTGTTATTATTTACCTGAAAAATAAAAGGATTAAATTTAGTTTGAAACTAATAACTCAGAAACAGTATGCTCTCAAGTACCCTATACAATGTGTGTCTGTATGTATATAGAGAAATTTAGGTATGTATGTTTATAAAACTAATATGATCATGTTGCATTAATAAGCTTATGGAGGAGAAAAAAATTCTATTTTTAATTTTTGTGTTTGTTGGGCTTTTCATTGGCTAAACAGATCTCACATGCATTGTTTGGCAGTATTTGTTTGCATAATTCATGTTTATATGTGTATCATAATTCCTAGTTTGTCTATAATCCAATAAACTGATGATGTTTTAATGAAAGTGAAACATTAGATTTATAAATGTTTCCTATTTGATCCATATCATTATCCTATCGTGTATGTAATTATTATATACACATAATAGACGAAAGCAGTTTACTCACTACAAAGATACAACTTTATTTTAATTGCACCTCGACTGGTGAGAACCAAAATGGTGATGAACAATTCTGCTTTTAAGCAGAATTTTTCATCACCATTTTGGTTCTAAAAAACAGTTTACTCACTGTAGTGAATAAACTGTTTTTTTTTTTATCAAAAATTATAATAAATAATTATTGCTCTACTATCGGTATCAAGCCATCTTTTGATTTAATGCTGTGAAAGTTAGAATTTATATATTATTTTCATTCTCATTGAATTGGATATATATATATAAGCAACATTATTGAGCCAATTAACTTGGCAATTAAACCACATATCACAAACAATAATTAAATAATATAAACATATGAACTGTAATAAACAACTATTAAATACTAGAAGCATTATGTATGAAAACAAAATTAATCCAATTTTAAAACAATCATATAATTCATAAAAAGAAAAAAAAATCAAATGAACTGACATATGAAAACATACTTTAGGGAAAAATTCTCCAAAGCTTGCTGAAGCAAAATATAAATCTTACCTTTAAGCTTACAAATGTAACCAACTATTTAGCCAGTTTGTGCAAAGAAGGAATAAATCATTTGACCTTATGCCAACTATATACTAGCAATCCAGTAAATGGCTGAAGTATGAAATACTTGGTTCAAAGCAGCCAAACATTTAGTCAGTTTGGTTATGTGTTGGCCACTTTGCGAAATTACTGTAGTTCTCACTCTAACAAGACTTTTTAAAAATTTGGTTAGAGAATTGAGTGTATCATGCCTATATTAGTTCCTCTATCACTTGAAAATGCATTTTTTATTTAATAAACTATCAGGCAAAATGTTGACCAATGCAATATCTGTTTGTCTATCCATGAGTAGGTATGTATACATGCTTTTCAGCATATGCAAGATGGTGTATGTTAGTTGAAAACTTTTTGGAAAATACCTAAATCTCTTCTAGATTTCTGGAGAAACAAGAATATCTTATTTTTGTGCATTTATGTGCATTGCTTTCTTAATATACATTTAATGGAACTTGTGGATTAGTGACAGATAAAGAAAAAAATAACACCATTGTCATGTGATGCTTCATATTAACAACTTAAAAATCAGATGTTTCTCGGCTTAGTGTGTATTAGCAATGATTACCATTTCAATAATGCTTTTAATGATGATATAAAAGAGAGATACACTGTCTACTTATCTGTCATGTTCTCCAGTCTTCTCGGAGACATTTCTGCTAAATTATTCAACTTTCTTTGAATGGTGTTTGCACATTTATACACCCACCAGCAACTCCCATCTAACTCATGTTTAAGCAATGATTATTTGATATTATCAGCTAAAGATTCTCTCAAAATTTGGAGCAACATCTGTGGTATTTGTACTGTTATGGCATTTGCAGGAATCTCAATTATCCTGCAGGAGTTTAGTCCAGATTAAAACAGTTACAGGTCATTTAGTTGCAGGAAGATGCAAATGTTTAATATTTGGCCAGAATGTCTCCAGCCATTATGAATATCTTTATAGCTGTTTGTACAGCGTTGATTAGCATCTAATCAGAAGATCTTATTGGCTATGTAAGAATGGACATTCACCCAGATGGCATGTGGAATGGGGGCCTGGGAGTACCACTGACTAAGCTTGCTTACAGTGTGATCATCACATTCATAACGACAAAGTAAATTGATTTTCTATCACAACACCTAAATCTTTGTACTTTTTACAGTCAGGACTCACCCAATACAAGGCTCAAGAGTGACTCAAGGTAGAGTGTTACTGTTAAGATAGTATACATGAATAAGAGAGCAATATGAATTAAAGAGGATGTGATAGGAAGGAAGGATTATGATGATAAAGAGGTCATAACTATTTACTTGAAGATGGTAAATCTGTAGTCATCAGGGAAGCACCTATATGGGAGTATTCCACAATGTAGCAGTTTTGAGAATAAAGCTATTCAAATGGAATGTGAAAGAAATGAGGATTATTTAAAAAAGAAAAAATACTCACCTCGTAATTTTTTTCTGGTCTTTCTCATGACATTAAGAAATCTGTCCAGTATGCCCTGAAAGACAAGAAAATAATTTTCTGTACAAACAGTAGTAACTTACATTAGTGAAAAATAAAAATAAAATGTCTATTTGAAGGGAAAAAATAATTCATAATTTCAGTGAATCTTTAAGGTCAAATGCAGTTAAATTACCAGTATATATTATGGCTGCATTTGGTTGCGAAAAAGACTGTCTTGCCATTCATCAGTGGATCTGGAAGTGGATCTGAAAGTGGATCTGCAAACTAAGTCTGGACATGTAGATTCTGGATCAGTGGAGACACTAGAAGTTGGTGGTTGTACCCAATGCCAAAGATGGTGACAATGTTGTCATTGAATATTGACATTTTAATGCCTGGCTTCTTCAAAGTCTGCAGAGTTCTGGTGAAAAATACACTAGTAAGAAAAAGGAAATTACTTTCTAATCATACTTAAAACATTAAAAGATTATTTCTTGTAATATCTGAAATACAGCAATAAACCATATTTTTTCTCTGTAAACTTAATGTACATCCAACAGTAAGAAAAATGTACCCGAAATCAGAAAAATAAAAATATTGCTCAGCTCTTTTTCATTGCTTTTCTTTCTTGAAATGTTAAAATTCCAACCATCCAGTATACCTTGAAAACTAATAAACATATTAGTTGCAGATGGCAATATATCAGCTAGTATAAAATAGGTGTTTGATTGAAATTTGAGAAAAAAAATGAATCGCTCTGCACAGATGTCGATATCATCACTAGTATGAAAAATGCAATCAAGGAGAAAAAAAATGTCTTCAAAATTTTTGGTCATTTTGAAAACATTAGAAAGACAATCTTTTAAGTCATCAAATATAGTAACAGAATTATTTTTCTGTACAAATGACCAGATGTACTTTAGTATAAAAAAAGTGCTTGTTTGAAACCAGGGAAAAATACATTTGCTGACCTCATATTAATTGCTTTCTAATCTTTATCAAAAGTTCAAAGCATGTTTAGCCATATGCTCTGAAATACAGGAATAGATTTTCATTATAGATGGCCATAAACATGCCTCTTTGAAATCAGGGGATGGAGGGAGTAAAGAAACATGATTGTTCAGCATGTAATTTCTAAAATTATTTTCTGTAAAGATAGCAGTACATTTACAAGTACCAAAAATTTGCTCATCCTGTAACTTCTGGTTTTTTTCCAAACCTCACAAAACCTGTCCTGTAAGCCATCAAATCTAGTAATATAATATTTTTCTGTACCAATGGCAAAACATCCTATAATATGAAGAAGAGAGAGTGAGAAATCTGTGAATAAACAAATTTTCTCAAATGGTATTTTTTTTTTTAAAGTCTTTACCAAACTGGTAATAGTTTTGTAATCTATGCTACTAAATCCAGGAATTGAACATCTTTCTATAAAGTCAGCAGGACATCCACCTGTAAACAAAACAATGTGAGAGAGAGATAAAGAACGATACAAAATTGGTCTGCAAAATAATAAAAATTAGGAAAATACATTTGCCAACCAGATATGAACTTGAGTTAGCTCGACTAGGCAAAGTTAACGGCTTCAGTTGGAAATAAAACCCAGAACCATTCATGTTCAGTCTGTGTTGAAAAGTCTTGTTCTGCAATTCAGAGTTAAACCAAATATAAATATTCTTTATTTCCTTCCTACCTTACTAGATTGAATTTCTTTTATTCTTCCTCTTAGAAAGATAATAAAATAATGAAAAATAAGAAAATACATTTATAAAGGAACTTGAGTTAGCTAAACTAGGTAGAGTTAATGGCTTCTGTTGAAAATAAAACCCAGAATCATTTATGCTCAGTCTGTTGAAAAATGTTGTTCTGCTACTCAAGTACTTAACATTTTTATTTTATTTCTATATTTTTTTGCTTTTCTCTCTCTCTCTAAACAAAGAGATAAATAAAATAATAATAGGAAAAATAACCTTGTAAACCTAACATGAACTTAAGATAGCAGCTTCTACTGGAAATAAAGCTCAGAGCTATTCATGTCCAACCTGCTGACATGGAATTATCTGCTACTCAGTTTGATCCAATGGCTTTATTTCCTTAATCCTATTTTATTTGAAAAAAGAAATTTGCTTAAATTTTAATTTCAATACAAACTTCCCTTGATGACATAAAAATTTAATTGAATGCTAGAAAACAAGTAAAAAACCTCATTTCATTGCATTTTAATTTTTTCCTTGTCTTTCATTAAATGGTAGAAGGTTGACTGCATGACACAAACCAGGAAAAAAATGTCTAACTTTTAATTTCTACCTGACTTTCAATGAAAATTCTAAAATACATGCCATAAAAAAGGGAGGAAAAATATTCCTAAGCATCATTTTGGTAGTTTTCTAAAAATAGTTTTGATTGTACATCAAGGAAAAATGAATTTTACTTATTTTAATTTCTTGTTTTTTTCTCTCCAAAGAGTAGAAATAAGATTGCATAAAAAAAGGGAAAAACAAATTGTATTTCTTTTTAATTTATTCCAAGACATACTGAAACATCTGAGAATTCCATGTCTGATCTATCGAAAAAGCATGTTTTTTTCCTTTTCATCATTTTTCTTTTCTTCCTATTTTTTCAAAATGGTAGAAATTTGTTTTAATCTAATTTCTTCAGAGTAAGTCTTGAATTTTGGTAACTGAAATTTTGCATGATAGATGTGGTTACCTTACTATTTCAAGCATATCTTTTAGTATGAAATATGACTATATCATAACAAAATGAATAAAAGAAAAAAAATGAAAACAAGAATGAAAAAAATAAAATTCCCTTACCTTTTAGCTTCTTCCACAAAATGTCAGCAAGTATGTATGCGATAAAAATCAGGAAAAATTATACCTTTTTAGTTTTCATTTTTTCTGGGTTTTTCTTGAAATTTTATAAAGTATTCATGTCAGAGCAGAGTGGAAAAAGAATCCCTTCCAGGTCTTTTCCAAAATGACGTATTGTTTTTCAGGAAAAAAAACATTTCATTTTGATATCATCCTGCTCTTCTTGATGTAACAAAAATGATTAGCATGTACAATGTGAAACAGGGAAAATACAAATTTAAACTACACTTTAATATCGTCCATCTTCATTCTTAAAACAATTGGAAGTGTGACATACATATTATAAGAGGAAAACATGAAATTCCCTTAACATTCAATGTTCATGGCCATTGAAGAAAAGCTAACGAAAGGTATTCATAAAACTTAAGTTTTAATATTTTTTTAAATATTTTTTCTGTTCTTTCTCATACTCAGACTGTAAGCCATAAATGGGGGAAAAGAACAAGCTTAATTACATTCTAATTCCTTCTAGGTCTTTCTCAAAAGAAAAAAAAGGTTGACTGTATGTCTTGAAAATGGGAACAGAATTAGCTTGTTTTTCCAATTAGGAAGAAAACAGAAAAAACTTATAGACTATTATGCATTTTCTCAAGTCTCAAGTTCAGTTGTAATAAGTAGTAAAATGGAACAAAATTTTGTTTATATTTTATCGTATGCCATAAAAATGTGAGAAAAATAAATACAAAGTTCAAATATATGCAAAAAAGGAGAAACTTGCTTATGTTTCAGTTTCTTACAAGATTGTAAGTAAAAGGTGGGAGGCAAATTCTATGGGAGAAAACAAGATAAAGAAAAAAAAGCTTACCTTTTAATTTTTTCAGATTTTTGTTTAAAAAAGATTTGAGACTGATTTCAAACCATAAAGTAGGAGAAAGGAAATTTACTTTCCTTTTAATTTCTTCAAGACATTCTGCATATGGTCAGAAATCTCATTGGACATTATGAATATACTTACCTTTTATTTTCTTCTTGGTAGAGGTAAAGAGTAAGAAGTTTGATGGTATATAATAAAAGGAGTAAAAAAGATATATATATTTATCTTTTAATTTCTTCCATGAATTGAGGTAAGGATCAGGAGTCTAATTGTATGTCATAAAATGGAGGGAAGTCATATTGTATGTTAACAGAGTGTTGGGGGGAAGAAATATATATACATTTTAACATTTTCCTGGGATTGTGTAAATGTCATAAAAGGGAGAGAAAAAAGAAATATACATACCTTTAACTTTCATCTGAAGAGCAAGAAAAGAGTAAGAAATCTGTTTATTTTTCACATAAAGAGGGGTACCTCATAACTTCTTCCAGGGACAATAGTCAAATCTTTCAATGAATGTTACAGAAAGGAAGTAAAAAAGAAATATACCTACATTATAATTTCTTCTATGCATGGAGGAAAATGTCACAATGAAATATACTTACTTTTAAATTATTCATTTAGGAAATTCTCAAAGTCTGATTGTATGTCACAAAAGGTGACAAAAAATATACTTACCTCTCAGGAGAGGAAGGAAAATATATGTACCATTTTTAATCTATTCGAGTGATGAAGGTATAGATATATGAAAAAAAAATATACTTACCCATCAGGGATGAAAGGAAAATATATTTTCCTGTTAACTATGCTGATTCCTATCTAGGATTGAACTCACTATCCTTGGCTAACAAATTAAACTCCTACTCCTCAGTTTAAGGGATGTGTTTTAAGCAATGACAGTAGTTTATTTCTCTTCCCGGCATAGTGGATTTGACCATTAGAGTATTTAAATTTTTTGAAATTTCTCAAGGAATATTTTCCAGTTCTTTGAGGCACCTCAGCATGGTGTAATGACACTGGGTGCCCCATACTTTTGGCCTAATGCCACATCTATGTAACACTTAGAAAATTAACATTTCTCTGTTGTTTGGTGAAGTCTACAGATTGAACAAGATCCTGTTTTAACATCTGTGCAGTTATTATCTTTCACATGCTTTCAACTATAATTGTTCTTGGTCCCATCCACTAGTCTGATTCATTTCACTAAAAATCTAGAAACATAGATCTCGTATATTTTAAGAGAAATTAATTAAAATATTGGATGTGAACAGGAACAATTCTAGGAACTGAAAACGAGCAGATGTTGGTCAGGCATGGAAGGAAGCTATTTTAATCCATCCATGTTTTCTGCAGATGTATAAAAACATTGAAATTTGTGCTGATCTCCGAAATACCTCTTTTAATAAAAAATAGATCCTTTGAAACAAACAACTCTATGAGAAGTGAGGAAAGAAGATACCAGGTTCCAAAATTGCAAGAATGAGCAAAAAAAAAAAAAAAAAAAAAAAGCACACCAGCAACCCTTCTGAAGCTAAGTGTAGCACATTTTTCAGAGGAGCTAACTGCATCCTGCACAGATGATGATGCCAGAAAATTTAGCATGGCAAATTCCACAGTTCTCTGGACAAGTAAACTTAGCTGTAAATTTCAGCAGTGAACTTTTCCAGCTTCCCAGGTAGCAAACATTTTGGAAGATAACAAGATTGAATACTTTGTGGAATAATGTATTATTCCATCTACAACATTTTACGCGCGCGAGTTGCCTCCCTTTCTCCGACACTCGTGTGTGTGTGCGCGCGCGCGCGTTTTGACACCCCCCCTTTCTCCCTCGTTCGGTCTAATACAGTAGTAACTGCTTTGGTCACCAACCAAGCGACTTGCTACTACTGTTTATGCAAATTAGATTTTTGAAATCTTGCCGCGAAAAAATTTGTGGACGTCAACGGCAAACTGTTGTTTCAAAAAGTCAGTTGGTGTTCCAGACTCTGACCTGGGCAGACTCATTTTTATCCACGTCAATATTTCAGTTTGACTGACGAAGGATATCTTACTATGCGACCACAAATAATTAATTCTTCGTCCCTTCTGGCTGGTCATTCAAGAATCCTTTTCTGAGACGATGCAATACCAAATAATTAATTTTTCGTCCTTTTGGCTCGTCATTCATAATCATTTTTCCGAGACGATGCAAATACCAAATAATTAATTCTTCGTCCCTTTTGGCTGGTCATTCAAGACCCCTTTTCCGAGACGATGCAATACCAAATAATTAATTCTTCGTTCCTTTTGGCTGGTCATTCAAGACCCCTTTTTCGAGACGATGCAATACCAGATAAAATTTTCCTCGTCACTTTTGGCTCGTCATTCGGAATTTCTTTCACAAGACTATGAGAATACCAAATAATTAATTTTTCGTCCCTTTTGGCTCGTCATTCAAAGCCCTCCTCCGAGACGATGCAGAACATACAAAACAATCCGTCGTCCACTTTGAGTCTCGTCAGAAATCTGTTTTGAACCAGTACACAAAAAAAAAGAAAAAAAAAAAAAAAATACGTACATAACATTCCTCACATTACTTAAACTCGCAGTGAGTATTTTTCCTTGTATGAATATTACCATGTACATTGACTTACTGGAACCTTTTTTTCTTCAAGAACCTTTTCCGCCTTTTAGCCATCTTGCTTTTCCATTTTGGCGCGGAACTTTTTCATTGGTCTCTACCACGGGACAAATTACTTGTTTTTCCTGTATTAAATAAAGATTACTCTTGTTGAAATCCAGTCTTTTTCAGTCATTCCGAGGAGGCTATCTTGTTAATATATTTTATTTATGCACGTGTGGATTTTTTTCACATTTCTTCGTTGTTCATTCACGCATTTTTACTTTGCTTGTAGGCTCGGTAGTTTAGTGTGGTGTCTGGCACAAGGCCACTTAGTAATAAACCAGCGCTGCACCCTGCCGGGTCCGCAACAACTTGAATTAATTTTAAAACAAACAGAATTACTTTAAATTTTAAGAATGAAACTACAAAGAAAATCAAGATGGAAGAATCTAGTCCAGAAGTGAAAGAAGTAGCGATTTCTTTGAGCAAATTTGCATTGAATTTGTACTAGAAATTGTCTGAAGAGAAAACCTGTTCCTATCCCCTTATAGCATTGCCTTGTTTATGACTCTTGATGGGACAAAAGGAAACACTTTGAAACAAACGTTAGATGTTTTGAGCATTGGAGAAGTTGTTGAAAATAATTTACTTCAAACTCATGAAGAATATCCATGCTGGAGAAAGTGCAAAATTGTTTTGTACTTACCACCACAAATTGCTTGTCAGTGAATGATAAATTACACATCATACCTGATTTTGTACAGCTGGTTTCAGTGAGTGAAAATGTAGATTTTGGGAACAGTGCCAAAGAAATCAATGACTATGTTTCTCAAGTTGCAAAATTAAAAGTTTTATCCAGGACAGAATCCTGACTGAGATGACAACATTAATTTTGGCCAATGTAATTTATTTTAACGGCAAATGGGACAAGGCTTTCAACTCCCAAAATACGAAATTAGAAAACTGATGATACAGTACAAGTTGATATAATGTTCATGAAGAGACTTCAGTTTAAATCCACTCTGGTAGGAAGCTTGTTTCGCTAGAACAATTATAAAAAGCAGGATGGAGGAAATATATTTACTTCTCAGGGGTTGAAATATACTTACCCGTCAGGAAGTGAGGGAAATATACTTAAATTTTTAGTCTCCCGTGGGGTGAAGGAAATGGTCAAAGGCAAAAAATGTCAGAAAAGGCTACTGCCACTGCTTAAAACACATCCATAAAGCTGAGGAGTAGGAGTCTAATTTGTTAGCCAAGGATGGTGAGTTCAATCCTAGGTAGGAGTCAGCATAGTTAAAATACCTATCAAGGGATGAGGGAAAATAGAGTTACCTATAAGTCTCTTAAAGGTATGAAAGATTTGGTCATCTTCAGATGGTATACCATAGATAATAATAAAACAGAAATGTACCTGCCTCGCAGGGGCAAATGATAAATATACTCATCTTTTTTAATCTCTTCAGGTATGAAGTCAGAGAGTATAGAGATTTCCCAAGCATAGCTTGTGATGTGGCATAAGGCCGAAAGTAAGGAGCACCCAGTGAGGATTGAACTCACTACTCAGTCATAATTGTTCTAGCAAGACAAGCTTGCTATCCATTACACCACCTCGAGGTGCCCTAGTCAGAGAGTATATCATTAAAATGGGTAAAAAAAATAGCTTGCAAGGGTAAAAGGAAAATCTTTTTTCATCTCTTCAGGTAAGTGGGAAATAGTCAAAGTCAATACGACATAAAATGGAGAAAAAATGCATATATTTACCTAGGCACCTCCATGAAAATCGATAACATGACAAGAACAGCCTGAAAATTAATCAAAAAAATTTTCTTTGTGTTAATATTTCATTATTAAGAAACACTAAAGTATTTTTTGAAATTTTTTTATTATTCTTAGCATGTTCTTAGTTAAAAGTCTTGTTTACGAAATATCGAACAAAAACTCGGTATCAGCCATTTTTTTTAATTTTGAAAAAGAGGTTTAATTCTGCATTTAAAAATCGTTTAAAAATTTAATTATACGTTTTTCAAAATTTATTCAAAGAAAATTAGGAAATTTAAAGTTTATTTAAAATATTTTGAAAGAAACTTTTACTTACTTTCTTCGTAGAAAAATGTTGTTTAAAATAATAGGATCTTAACATTGCCGGTGATTGACAAGTGCTGATTGATGACATTTAAATTATTGACAGCTGACATGAGATTCGAGTTCTCATACAGAAGGGCAGAATGGACATATTATTATTTTTTTTTAAGTGGATTTGTTTAAGTAGTACCTTGTAATAATTAAAGTAAAAAAGCCTTCAGCATTCCAATTTTCTTTGGGTTTTTTTTGTGTTTTTAGTACTGTAGCTTTCACCATAAGTTTGTTGATACTATCTGGAGAAATTATAAATACTATAAAAAAAAAAATAATTAAGAAACAAGTGCTGCACTGCTGTTTGAGGGCCCATATAGACCCCCTTTAAATAAAGTCAATTCAGATCTATTATAAAAAATTTATATCCCCAGTAAAAATAATCATAGTAAAAGTCACATAAAAGTCACAGCCTATTTTGTCTGAAAAAAAAAAAAAAATGGATTTTCATGTTTATTGGGGTAAAAGTAGGTAAAATGAAAAAAATGATTCATCATCTGAACAAAAAAATATCAAGGAAAGTTTATCTGAACCCCATGAAACTAGGTATTTTCTGAAAGCAAACAATATGCTCTTTCATTTAATAATAATAATAAAAATGAAAATATAATACTGCACATGTATTTCACCAGGAACAATTTGCTAAAATAAGGGCCATATACAGCGGAGAAAAACCTTTAAATACTAGACAGAAACTCAATCCATGTGATGTTTTTTTATTGCATGCATGATACTTCCGGTCTTCCATAGATTTCATTGGCAAACAAATTATTGACACAAATTAAATTTTTTAATATACGTACAATTGTTAGTTCGTAAGAAGCTTTGGAAATTATTATCTGTAAATATATATCTACTTAATAACAATATTTGTTAAGTTCTACAAACTTTTCCCTAATTTTAGAAGAATTAGCAACATAATGTAAAAAATAAAAAAAAACATTTCAGAAATAACAAATAATTGTTTTAAAAATTACTTTTTTCATCAAAATATCTTTTTGCTTTCAGATAATATTGTCCATGTTCAAAATAAATAAAAGTAATTAAAAGCTTTTGAAATTAAATATTTTTGTTTCATTGAGTTTTGTATGTTACAATTCAGAGACGATTATCAGGTAGAGTTGGTCCAAGTAAAAAAGAAAAAAGAAAAAAAACATGAATTTGGTTTCCTCAAAATTGAAATTATAGTTTTCGTACAATTAGTTGGGGGGGTGAATACATATGAAAAAAATATTTCTGCCATGACTTTAATGAAAAAAAAACAAAACAAAACAAAACATATTTATAAGTTCCATCATTTGTGAATAGTTTCTGAAAGTTTCATTAAAATCCAACAATTATTTTTATTTTTGCAAGATTTTCCAAATTAATGGGTCAAACAAAAAAAAAAAAATGTGCTAAAAATTTTATGTTATTTTACTAGGTGATACAAAGAGAAACAAGGTTTTTTTTTAATCAAAATATAGAATGTTCTAAAAAAGAAGGAAAAATTTTTAAAAATAATTAAAAAATACTTTGATCTTTCCTCTCAATAATAACATAAGCATTTAGATGCTAAAATTTTGTTTTCATGAGGTTTCTTTTTCATTATACTAAGTGCTGTTTTTAGTGATCTCACAGAGGTGCCTATATTTACCTCACAAATGTTAAAGGAATATATACTTAACTATTAGGGGTGGAGTGAAAATATCTTTGCAGTTTTAATCTCTTCACAGAATAAGGGAAATTGTTAAAATCAAATAGTATGTCCTAAAAAGTGGGAAAAAATGTACTTACATATAAGGAGTGAAAGGAAAATATACTTACCTCTCAGTAGTAGAGAGAATATAGACTTACACTTATATACTTAATCTCTTCAGGCAATGAGGTAAATAGTCAAAGGTATTTTTCATAAAAAGCAGGATGGAGGAAATGTATTTACTTCTCAGGGGTTGAAATAATAATATACATACCAGTCAGGAAGTGAGGGAAATATACATAAATTTTTAGTCTCCTCATGGGGTGAAGGAAATGGTCAAAGTCAAATAATATGTCAGAAAGAGTTGAAAAAATGAAACGAAATATACTTTACACTCTGCAGTGGAAGGAAAAAAAATACACATACCTCTCCCTGATGAAAGAAAAATATACTTATCTATGATGGGTGAAAAGAAAAATACTTACCTCTCAGTGGTGAATGTAAAAAATACTTCTCATTGTTAGAAAGAAAATATACTTACCTAGAAATGTGTAAAGAAAATACACTTACCTATAATGTGTGAAAGGAAAATATACTCAACTCCCAGGTGTGGAAGAAAAAAAAATTTAACTATAAGGAATAAATACTTACCTTTCAATGGGGTAAAGAAAATATACTTACCTTTCAGAGGTGGAAGGAAAATATACTTACCTAGGAAATATGGAAGGAAATATACTTACGTATGATGTGTGAAAGAGGAATATACTTACGTATGAAGTATGGAAAGAATAAATACTTACCTCAGTGATGGAAGGAAAATATACTTACATATGACATGTGGAAGAGAAACATACTTACCTATAATGTGTGAAAGAAAAAATACTTCTTAAAGGCAAAATGAAAATAAAACTACCTATGAGGTATTGAAGTAAAATATACTTACCTGTCAGTGGTGGTAGGAAAGTATACTTATCTCACAGGAGTGAATGGAAATATACTTATGTATTGTACTTTAATATTGCTACAACGTCACTCATACAAATCAAGACACTGTTGGTTCAATTTGCCATTCTTGCTTTCTGAACATGTCACAATGTATATCTGTTTTTTCTTGTGTCATTTTCACTGCATTCTTTGCTTTTATTCTCCGTTACCCAATCAAATAGCCTCCTCCAGTTCGACCAATCAGCACATGACTTGCTATTGGTGGAAGCATGCCAAACTGTACAAAAACCCTTGTTATTGCACATACCACTAGATGGGAGAGTAATACCATTTAAACAGGGCAAACTTGCTGATGTCACGTGCCGCCCTTATTTTCCTATGCACAAGATGCAAGCTAGCTCTAGCTCGTTTACTTCTACAGGGCTGTTCACCATATGTATGATGTGTGAAAGAGGTATATACATACCTATGATGTGTGAAAATTATATTATCTCTCAGTGGCGAATGATAAAAATACTTATCTCTCAGTTGTGAAATTAAAATATACTTACCTATGATGGGTGGGAGGAAAAAATACTTACCTTTCAGTTATGAAAGTAAAGTATACTCAACTCCTAGTTGTGGAAGGAAATATACTTACATATGATGTGTGAAAGAGGAATATACCTATGATGTGTGAAAGGAAAAAAATACTTACCTCAGTGGTGAAAAGAAAATATACTTACCTCACAGGGGTGAAAGGAAAATATTCTTACCTATAATATGTGGGGGGAAAATTCTTACCTTTCAGTGGTCAAAGGAAAATATATTTACCTCTGATGAGTGGAAGGAAGAAATACTTACCTCTCAGTGGTGAAAGGAACATGTGTGAAAGGAAAAATACTTACCTGTAAGTGGTGGAAATACTTACCTATGAAATGTGGAAGGAAAATATACTTACATATGACGTAGAATGAGGAATATAGTTACCTATAATGTGTGTAAGGGAAAAATACTTGCCTATTGGTAGTGAAAGAAAAATATAACTTCTCAGTTGTGAAGGAAAATATACATACCTATGAAATGTGGAAAGAAAATATACTTGCATATGTTATGTGAAAGGAAAATATACTAACCATATGATGTGTGAAAGAAAAAAATACTTACCTGTAAGTGGTCAAAGTAAAATATACTTACCTATAAAATGTGGAAGGAAATATACTTACCTATGAATTGTAGAAGGAAAAAATACTTACCTCTCAGTAGTGAAAGGAATATAATTACCTTTCAGTGATGAAATGAAAAAGAAACTCACCATTCAGTGGTGAAAGGAAAATATACTTACCTCTCAGGTGTGGAGAGAGAGATATTTGCATACTGTGTGTGAAAGAGGAATATACTTATCTGTGATGTATGGAAGGAAAATATACTTAACTATGATGTGTGTAAAGAAAAAATACTTACCTCTCAGTGGTGAAAGGAAAATATACTTACCTCTCAGATGTAGCAGGAAATATATATAGGTGCCTCTCCATGGTGAAAAGAAAAAATATTTACCTATGATGTGTGAAAGAAAAATATTTACCTGTCCATGGTAAAAAGAAAAAATAATTACTTATCAATGGTGGAAGGAAAATATACTTACCTGTCTGCAGGTGGTTTTCCTCGATAGATGAAGGTAATGGTGAAAGTCAGATCATATGTCACAAAAAGTTTGAAAAATGGTGAAAAGAAAAATATGCGTACCATTTTTATCCCTTATGCATATGAAGGATGTACTTACCTAACAGTCCTGAATGGAAAATATATTTATTAATTAGGTTTAGAAAGGCAATATACTTACAATCTTAATCTCTTAATGTCATAAATATAATGAATATATTTAACTCCGAGATGTGGATGGAGAATATACTTACCTAAAATGTGCTGAAGGAAAATATGCTCTAAGGAGTGAAAGAAAAATATATTACATATCAGTGGGGTGGATACATTTACCTTTTTAGTCTCTTTAGGGGATGAGAAATATGGTGAAAGAAAATATATCAAAAAATATGCACTTAGAATTTACGTCTTCAGGTTATAAAGAAAACGAAAGTATGTCTAAAATATGTGGGAAAAAAAGAAATATACTCACATCTGAGAAGGAAGAGGAAAATATACTTACCAAAGAGGGGTGAAAGGAATTATACATAACTTTTTAATCTTTTCAGGTGAAGGAAATTGTCAAAGTCTGATAGCATGTCATAAATTGGGGAAAATTAAATATACTTACATAACACGGATGAAAGAAATGGTCTAAGTATGATAGTATGTCATAAAAGGGGTAAAATGAAATATACTTACCTTAAGGAAATTATACTTACATTTTTAATCAGGTATGAAAGAAATAGTCAAAGTCATATAGCATGTCACAAAAGGGGAAAAATTAAATATACTTACCTAACAGGGGTTAAAGAAAATTATACTTACCTTTTTTAATCAGGAATGAAAGAAATGGTCTAAGTATAATAGTATTTCATTAAAGGGGGAAAATGAAATATACTTACCTACAGGGGTTAAAAGAAATTATACTTACCTTTTTTAATCATAGATGAAAGAAATGGTCAAAGTCTGATAGTATGTCATAAAAGGGGGAAAATTAAATATACTTACCTAACAGGGTTTAAAAGAAATTGTACTTACCATTTTTAATCAGGGATGAAAAAAATGGTCAAACTCTGATAGTAGGTCATTAAAGGGGAAAATTAAATATACTTACTAAAAGGGAGGAAGGAAAATTATACTTACCTTTTTTAATCAGGGATGAAGGAAGTCTGATAGCATGTAATAAAAGGGGGAAAATTAAATATACTTACCTAACAGGGGTTAAAGGAAATGTTACTTACCTTTTTTAATCAGCGATGAAAGAATTGGTCAAAGTCTGATAGTAGATCATAAAAGGGGAAAATTAAATATACTTACCTAACAGGGATGAAAGGAAATTATACTTACCTTTTTTAATCAGGAATGAAGGAAGTCTGATAGCATGTCATAAAAGGGGGAAATCTAAATATACTTACCTAACAAGGGTTAAAGTAAATTATACTTACCTTTTTTAATCAGGAATGAAAGAAATGTTCTAAGTCTAATAGTATGTCATAAAAGGGGGAAAATGAAATATACTTACCTAACAGGGGTCAAAGGAAATTGTACTTACCTTTTCTAATCAGGGATGAAGGAAGTCTGATAGCATGTCATAAAAGGGGGAAAATTAAATATACTTACCTTTTTTAATCAGGGATGAAGGAAGTATGATAGTATGTCATAAAAGGGGGAAATTAAATATACTTACCTAACAGGGGTTAAAGGAAATTGTACTTACATTTTTTAATCAAGGATGAAGGAAGTCTGATAGCATTACATAAAAGGGGGAAAATTAAATATACTTACCTTTTTTAATCAGGGATGTAAGAAGTCTGATAGTATGTCATAAGAGGGGGAAAATTAAATATACTTACCTAACAGGGATTAAAGGAAATTGTAATTACCTTTTTTAATCAGGGATGAAAGAAATGGTCAAAGTTTGATAGGAGGTCATAAAAGGGGAAAATTAAATATACTTCCCTAACAGGGCTAAAAGGAAATTGTACTTACCTTTTTTAATCAGGCATGAAAAAATGGTCAAAGTCTGATAGTAGGACATAAAAGGGGGAAATTAAATATACTTACCTTTTTAAATCAGGGATGTAGGAAGTCTGATAGTATGTCATAAAAAGGTGAAAGTTAAATATACTTACCTCTTTTAATCAAGGTTGAAAGAAGTTTGATGGCATGTCATAAAAGGGGGAAAATTAAATATACTTACCTTTTTTAATCAAGGATGAAGGAAGTATGATAGCATGTAATAAAAGGGGGAAAATTAAATATACTTAACTTTTTTTAATCAGGGATGAAAGAAGTCTGATAGCATGACATAAAAGGGGAAAATTAAATATACTTACCTAACAGGGTTAAAGGAAATTGGATCAGGGAAGAATGTCTAATAGCATGTCATAAAAGGGGAAAATTAAATATACTTAACTTTTTTTAATCAGGGATGAAAGAAGTCTGATACTATGACATAAAAGGGGGAAAATTAAATATACTTACCTAACAGGGGTTAAAGGAAATTGTACTTACCTTTTTTAATCAGTGATGAAGGAAGTATGATAGCATGTCATAAAAGGGTGAAAATTAAATATACTTACTTTTTTTAATCAGGGATGAAGTCTGATAGTATGTCATAAAAGGGGGAACATTAAATATACTTACCTTTTTTAATCAAGGATGAAGGAAGTATGATAGCATGTCATAAAACGGGGAAAATTAAATATAGTTAACTTTTTTTAATCAGGGATGAAAGAAGTCTGATAGTATGTCATAAAAGGGGGAAAATTAAATATACTTACCTTTTTTAATCAGGGATGAAGGAAGTCTGATAACATGTCATAAAAGGGGGAAAATTAAATATACTTACCTTTTTTAATCAGGGATGAAGGAAGTCTGATAGCATGTCATAAAAGGGGGAAAATTAAATATACTTACCTAACAGGGATTAAAGGAAATTCTACTTACCTTTTTAATCAGGCATGAAAGAAATGGTCAAAGTCTGATAGGAGGTCATAAAAGGGGAAAATTAAATATACTTACCTAACAGGGGTAAAAGGAAATTGTACTTACCTTTTTTAATCAGACATGAAAAAATGGTCAAAGTCTGATAGTAGGTCATAAAAGGGGGAAATTAAATATTCTTACCTTTTTAAATCAGGGATGTAGGAAGTCTGATAGTATGTCATAAAAGGGGGAAAATGAAAATAAAACTTACCTAACTTAACAGGGGTTAAAGGAAATTGTTCTTACCTTTTTAATCAAGGATGAAGGAAGTCTGATAGCATGTAATAAAAGGGGGAAAATTAAATATACTTAACTTTTTTAATCAGGGATGAAGGAAGTCTGATAGCATGTCATAAAGGGGAAAATTAAAATTAATATACTTTTTAATCAGGGATTAACAGGGGTTAAAGGAAATTATACTTACCTTTTTTAATCAGGAAGAAGGAAGTCTAATAGCATGTCATAAAAAGGGGAAAATTAAATATACTTACCTTTTTTTAATCAGGGATGAAGGAAGTCTGATAGCATGTCATAAAAGGGGGGAAAATTAAATATACTTACTTTTTTTTTTAATCAGGGATGTAGTCTGATAGTATGTCATAAAAAAGGGGGAAACATTAAATATACTTACTTTTTTTTAATCAAGGATGAAGGAAGTATGATAGCATGTCATAAACGGGGAAAAAATTAAATATAGTTAACTTTTTTTAATCAGGGGGGATGAAAGAAGTCTGATAGTATGTCATGTCAAAAAGGGGAAAATTAAATATACTTACCTTTTTTAATCAGGGATGAAGGAAGTCTGATAGCATGTCATAAAAGGGGGAAAATTAAATATACTTACCTTTTTTAATCAGGGATGAAGGAAGTCTGATTGCATGTCATAAAAGGGGAAAATTAAATATACTTACCTTTTTATATCATGTCATAAAAGGGGAAAATTAAATACCTTTTAACAGAGGTTAAAGGAAATTGTACTTACTTTTTTAAGGGATGAAGGAAGTCTGATAGCATGTCATAAAAAGGGGGAAAATTAAATATACTTACATTTTTTTTTTTTAATCAGGGATGAAGTCTGATAGTATGTCATAAAAGGGGAAAATTAAATATACTTACTTTTTTAATCAAGGATGAAGGAAGTATGATAGTATGTCAAGTAAAAACGGGGGAAAATTAAATATAGTTAACTTTTTTAATCAGGGATGAAAGAAGTCTGATAGCATGTCATAAAAGGGGAAAATTAAATATACTTACCTTTTTTTTTAATCAGGGATGAAGGAAGTCTGATAGCATGTCAAAAAGGGGGAAAATTAAATATACTTTACCTTTTTTTTTAATCAAGGTTGAAGGAAGTCTGATAGCATGTCATAAAAGGGGGAAAATTAAATATACTTACCTTTTTTTTATAGTATGTCATAAAAGGGGGAAAATTAAATATACTTACCTTTTTTAACAGGGGTTAAAGGTAATTGTACTTACCTTTTTTAATCAGGGATGAAGGAAGTCTAATAGCATGTGTCATAAAACGGGGAAAATTAAATATACTTAACTTTTTTAATCAGGGATGAAGGAAGTCTGATAGTATGTCATAAAAGGGTGAAAATTAAATATACTTACCTAACAGAGGTTAAAGGAAATGGTACTTGCGTTTTTAATCAGGGATGAAGGAAATCTGATAGCAGGTCATAAAAGGGAGAAAATTAAATATACTTACCTTTTTTATAGTATATCATAAAAGGGGGAAAATTAAATATACTTACCTTTTTCAATCAGGGATGAAGAAAGTCTGATAGCATGTCATAAAAGGGGGAAAATTAAATATACTTACCTTTTTTAATCAGGGATGAAGTCCGATAGTATATCATAAAAGGGGGAAAATTAAATATACTTACCTTTTTTAATCAAGGATGAAGGAAGTCTGATAGTATGTCATAAAAGGGGGAAAATTAAATATATTTATCTTTTTTAATCAGGGATGAAAGAAGTCTGATAGTATGTCATAAAAGGGGGAAAATTAAATATACATACCTAACAGAGATTAATGAAATTGTACTTACCTTTTTTAATCAGGGATGAAGGAAGTCTGATAGCAGGTCATAAAAGGGGGAAAATTAATATACTTACCTAACAGGGGTTAAAGGAAATTGTACTTACCATTTTTAATCAGGGATGAAGGAAGTCTAATAGCATGTCATAAAAGGGGGAAAATTAAATATACTTAGCTTTTTTAATCAGTGATGAAGGAAGTCTGATAGCATGTCATAAAAGGGGGAAAATTAAATATACTTACCTAACAGGGGTTAAAGGAAATTGTACTTACCTTTTTTAATCAGTGATGAAGGAAGTATGATAGCATGTCATAAAAGGGTGAAAATTAAATATACTTACCTTTTTTTAATCAGGGATGAAGTCTGATAGTATGTCATAAAAGGGGGAACATTAAATATACTTACCTTTTTTAATCAAGGATGAAGGAAGTATGATAGCATGTCATAAAACGGGGAAAATTAAATATAGTTAACTTTTTGTAATCAGGGATGAAAGAAGTCTGATAGTATGTCATAAAAGGGGAAAATTAAATATACTTACCTTTTTTAATCAGAGATGAAGGAAGTCTGATAGCATGTCATAAAAGGGGAAAATTAAATATACTTACCTTTTTTAATCAGAGATGAAGGAAGTCTGATAGCATGTCATAAAAGGGGGAAAATTAAATATACTTACCTTTTTTAATCAGGGATGAAGGAAGTCTGATAGCATGTCATAAAAGGGGGAAAATTAAATATGCTTACTTTTTTTTAACAGGGATTAAAGGAAATTCATACTTAATATTTTTCTAATCAGGCATGAAAAGAAAATGGTCAAAGTCTGATAGGAGGTCAGAAAAAGGGGAAAATTAAATATACTTACCTAACAGGGGTCATAAAAGGAAATTGTACTTACTTTTTTTAATCAGACATGAAAAAATGGTCAAAGTCTGATAGCAGGTCATAAAAGGGGGAAATTAAATATTCTTACCTTTTTAAATCAGGGATGTAGGAAGTCTGATAGTATGTCATAAAAAGGGGAAAATTAAATATACTTACCTTTTTTAATCAGGGATGAAGGAAGTCTGATAGTATGTCATAAAAGGGGGAAAATTAAATATATTTATCTTTTTTAATCAGGGATGAAAGAAGTCTGATAGTATGTCATAAAAAGGGGAAAATTAAATATACTTACCTAACAGAGGTTAATGAAATTGTATGTTACCGGGGAAAATTTTTTAATAAGGGATGAAGGAAGTCTGATAGCAGGTCAGAAAAAGGGAGAAAATTAAATATACTTACTTTTTTTTATAGTATGTCATAAAAGGGGAAAATTAATATACTTACCTAACAGGGGTTGAAAAAAAAAGGTCATAAAAGGGGGAAATTAAATATATTTACCTTTTTTAATCAGGGATGAAGGAAGTCTAATAGCATGTCATAAAAGGGGGAAAATTAAATATACTTACCTTTTTTAATCAGTGATGAAGGAAGTCTGATAGCATGTCATAAAAGGGGGAAAATTAAATATACTTACTTTTTTTAATCAGGGATGAAGTCTGATAGTATGTCATAAAAAGGGGGAAAATTAATATACTTACCTAACAGGGGTTAAAGGAAATTGTACTTACCATTTTTTAATCAGTGATGAAGGAAGTATGATAGCATGTCATAAAAGGGTGAAAATTAAATATACTTACCTTTTTTTTAATCAGGGATGAAGTCTGATAGCATGTCATAAAAGGGGGAAAAAACATTAAATATAGGGTTTACCTTTTTTAATCAAGGATGAAGGAAGTATGATAGCATGTCATAAAACGGGGAAAATTAAATATAGTTAACTTTTTTGTAATCAGGGATGAAGTCTGGTATGAAGTCTGATTTTTGTCAAGGATGAAGGAAGTATGATAGCATGTCATAAAAGGGGAAATTAAATATACTTACCTTTTTAATCAGGGATGAAGGAAGTCTGATAGCATGTCATAAAAGGGGAAAATTAAATATACTTACCTTTTTAATCAGGGATGAAGGAAGTCTGATAGCATGTCATAAAAGGGGGAAAATTAAATATACTTACCTTTTTTAATCAGGGATGAAGGAAGTCTGATAGCATGTCATAAAAGGGGGAAAATTAAATATACTTACTTTTTTTAATCAGGGATGAAGTCTGATAGTATGTCATAAAAGGGGGAACATTAAATATACTTACCTTTTTTAATCAAGGATGAAGGAAGTATGATAGCATGTCATAAAATGGGGAAAATTAAATATAGTTAACTTTTTTTAATCAGGGATGAAAGAAGTCTGATAGTATGTCATAAAAGGGGAAAATTAAATATACTTACCTTTTTTAATCAGGGATGAAGGAAGTCTGATAGCATGTCATAAAAGGGGGAAAATTAAATATACTTACCTTTTTTAATCAGGGATGAAGGAAGTCTGATTGCATGTCATAAAAGGGGGAAAATTAAATATACTTACCTTTTTATATCATGTCATAAAAGGGGGAAAATTAAATATACTTACCTAACAGAGGTTAAAGGAAATTGTACTTACCTTTTTTAATCAGGGATGAAGGAAGTCTGATAGCATGTCATAAAAGGGGGAAAATTAAATATACTTACTTTTTTTTAATCAGGGATGAAGTCTGATAGTATGTCATAAAAGGGGGAACATTAAATATACTTACCTTTTTTAATCAGGGATGAAAGAAGTCTGATAGCATGTCATAAAAGGGGGAAAATTAAATATACTTACCTTTTTTAATCAGGGATGAAGGAAGTCTGATAGCATGTCATAAAAGGGTGAAAATTAAATATACTTACCTTTTTTATAGTATGTCATAAAAGGGGGAAAATTAAATATACTTACCTAACAGGGGTTAAAGGAAATTGTACTTACCTTTTTTAATCAGGGATGAAGGAAGTCTAATAGCATGTCATAAAACGGGGAAAATTAAATATACTTAACTTTTTTAATCTGGGATGAAGGAAGTCTGATAGTATGTCATAAAAGGGGGAAAATTAAATATACTTACCTAACAGAGGTTAAAGGAAATGGTACTTGCCTTTTTTAATCAGGGATGAAGGAAATCTGATAGCAGGTCATAAAAGAGGGAAAATTAAATATACTTACCTTTTTTATAGTATATCATAAAAGGGGGTAAATTAAATATACTTACCTAACAGAATTTAATGAAATTGTACTTACCTTTTTTAATCAGGGATGAAGGAAGTCTGATAGCATGTCATAAAAGGGGGAAAATTAAATATACTTACCTTTTTCAATCAGGGATGAAGAAAGTCTGATAGCATGTCATAAAAGGGGGAAAATTAAATATACTTACCTTTTTAATCAGGGATGAAGTCCGATAGTATATATCAAAAAGGGGGGAAAATTAAATATACTTACCTTTTTTTAATCAAGGATGAAGGAAGTGTGATAGCATGTCATAAAAAGGGGAAAATTAAAATACTTAACTTTTTTAAAACGGGAAAAATCAAATATCATAAAAGGGGGAAAATTAAATATACTTAACTTTTTTAAATCAGGGATGAAAGAAGTCTGATATGTCATAAAAGGGGGAAAATTAAATATATTTATCTTTTTTAATCAGGGATGAAAGAAGTCTGATAGTATGTCATAAAAGGGGGAAAATTAAATATACTTACCTAACAGAGGTTAATGAAATTGTACTTACCTTTTTTAATCAGGGATGAAGCAAGTCTGATAGCAGGTCAGAAAAGGGGGAAAATTAAATATACTTACCTTTTTTATAGTATGTCATAAAAGGGGGAAAATTAATATACTTACCTAACAGGGGTTAAAGGAAATTGTACTTACCATTTTTAATCAGGGATGAAGGAAGTCTAATAGCATGTCATAAAACGGGGAAAATTAAATATACTTAACTTTTTTAATCTGGGATGAAGGATGTCTGATAGTATGTCATAAAAGGGGGAAAATTAAATATACTTACCTAACAGAGGTTAAAGGAAATTGTACATACCTTTTTTAATCAGGCATGAATGAAATGGTCAATGTCCTGATAGTAGGCCATAAAAGGGGGAAAATTAAATATACTTACCTTTTTAAGTCAGGGATAAATGAAGTCTGATAGTAGGTCATAAAAGGGTGAAAATTAAATACACTTACCTAACAGGGGTTAAAGGAAATTATACTTACCTTTTTTAATCAGGGATGAAAGAAATGGTCAAAGTTTGATAGGAGGTCATAAAAGGGGAAAATTAAATATACTTACCTAACAGGGGTAAAAGGAAATTGTACTTACCTTTTTTAATCAGGCATGAAAAAATGGTCAAAGTCTGATAGTAGGTCATAAAAGGGGGAAACTAAATATACTTACCTTTTTAAATCATGGATGTAGGAAGTCTGATAGTAAGTCATAAAAGGGTGAAAGTTAAATATACTTACCTCTTTTAATCAAGGTTGAAGGAAGTTTGATCGCATGTAATAAAAGGGGGAAAATTAAATATACTTAACTTTTTTTAATCAGGGATGAATGAAGTCTGATAGTATGTCATAAAAGGGGGAAAATTAAATATACTTACCTAACAGGGGTTAAAGGAAATTGCAGTTACTGTTACGTGTTGATAATTGTAACAAAGGAAAAAAAATTATTTACCACAACACAGAGCTAAATCACAAACAAATAATTAATTTACTAAAACAGAACATAAAATATATACAAGATAAACAATTGTGGCCTACAAAACAGAAAACACAGAGTTACTGGCAAGTGTTACGAGGGAGAAGGAAAGGGAGTCAAATATCTTTATCACTTTAGGGCTAGTGAAGTAATCTATGCTATATTTGGAAATCCACAAAGGTGTGTAAATAAATATTAATTTTAGTTTGGTCAATGAAAATTAGTCAAAAATTCTATTTACCAACTTTGTTCCATGAAATTCTCTTTTTTGGTTTTGGTTGGTCGGCAACTTTTATAGAGATTCTTTCGGCTGGATATAATAGTCCTTGAATCAAAAGCCGGAGTTGATACTGACAGCAATTTGTTTTCACCAACTGACAACCCTTTTCCAAAATCCCATTTTTATAGGGGCTAACACCTAATTTGCATTTTTCTAGATGTTTCTCGAATCATCTAGATTTTTCTCGAATATACTAGAATGATCTAGAATCTTCCAAACATTCTATTTCTAATTTCTCTATTTTACAACTACTTCATGAATGAAAACTTTTTTGTAATAACAAGTAGAACTCAAAGGAATCCCTTTTTATAGAAATGCATCCTCGTAACATTACCTTTTTTAATCAGGGAAGAAGGAAGTCTAATAGCATGTCATAAAAGGGGGGAAATTAAATATACTTGCCTTTTTTATTCAGGGATGAAGGAATTCCGATAGTATGTCATAAAAGGGGGAAAATTAAATATACTTATCTTTTTTAATCAGGGATGAAGGAAGTCTGATAGTACGTCATAAAAGGGAGAAAATTAAATATACTTACCTAACAGAGGTTAATGAAATTGTACTTACCTTTTTTATTCAGGGGTGAAAGAAATGGTCAAAATCTGATAGTAGCTCATAAAAGGGGAAAATAAAATATACTTACTGTTGGGGCGCACCCACCTTCTAACTAGTAATGTACTGGTCCCTCTTATATAAGTCAACTCTGGAGAGAGAGTGACAGAGCGTCAGAGGGTGCGTCAGTGTTAGCAGTCCAGATAAGCTTACCCGGTACACACCGTTGGACTATAGTCTTTGGATATTGTTTCGTACTAACCAACCTTCGTTCTACTAATCACTCTATGTTAATTGCTTTTATGAATATACCAGTATTTTCCTCTACAACTGAATTTGTCTTGATTCATACATCGACACACGGGAAACTCACAACATCTCAACTGTATGCGACATGTAACAGAAATAATAACCGATTTACAACACGGAAAATTTTAAAAGAGTTCAAGCATTTACAGCAAAGGATTACAAGTTATCGACAAAAAAAGAAAAACTGTAAGTTAGACATTAACTTATTGATTAAATTGGAAGCTATAATAACCAATTTTTGTGGCAAAAAAAAAAATTGTCGTACAGAAAATTTCTTTTTTTTGGCCCCCCTCATACTTTTTTTTTTTTTTCTCTACACATACATAATCATGGAGCAATTTCAATCAACTATGCTGAACTCATTAAGTATCAGATGCAAAGACAGCAAGAGAGTGAAGAACGTTTTCAGAAAGAACAATTTAAATTTCAGAAAGAGCAAAAAAGGAAGACAACACAAAACGATTTCTGGAACTACAAACAAAAATACAAGAAAAATGAAAAGAAACAATTAGCAATGGCCGAACTTATACATAAAGCCATACTGTCCAAGCAGAAAGACTCGGATGAAAATATTTTTTCCCAAGACACAATATGGTCAACGATCGAAAGTTTTACTTATAACCCAGAAGAGGAAAAGACTTTCGAAAGATACTACCATAGATATCAGGATTTTTATGAAGTTGATTGCCAAACATGGACAGATGAGAAAAAATAAGATTATTGCTACGAAAAACTGGGAACGGCAGAACACAACAAGTTTACAGATTTTATATTGCAAAAAAAAGACAAGCGATTTAAAATTCGATGAAGCAATTGAATTATTAAAAGAGCTTTTTAATCCCAGATTTTCATTATTTCACAAAAGGTGGAAATGCCTGAATATCCAAAAAAGCGAGGAGGAAGATTACACAACGTTCGTGTCAATCGTAAATAAGACGTGTGACGATTTTCGCTTGTCTGAATTATTGGCAGACAATTTCAAGTGTCTAATATTCGTGCTAGGCTTAGTGTCTAAAAAGATAGTGAAATGCAAAGACGCATTTTAACAAAAAACTAGAAAATGACCAAAACATGACACTACAAAAAGCTAGCTGAGTACTGTCAGCAATGCGTAAGCATTAAGCAAGATTCAGAAAAATAGAAGAAACTGCTATCGCAAATGTGAAGAAAGTATATAGGAAGACTAGTTTCAGTTCTCCATCGCCGGAACGGAAGTGGTATCCTACTACAAGAACGAACAGAGGCTATAGAAAAAACCCTCCGAGTGCATGTTATGGATGTGGCCAGTGGCACTGGTACAATGACTGCCCATATAAAATAAAGCGTGCAGAAATTAGCAAAAAAAGTAGGACATAAGATGTCAAAGTGTAGAAAATTAAACAGAAGTCGAGTAAAAGTTACCAAGTTAGACGAAGATCAAGACCTGAATATTCGAAAATACCTGCATGTAAAAATGTACAACAAGAAGGTAAAAATGCAACTACATTCAGGATCTGACATTTCAAATCATTAACACGCAAACATGGAAAAATCTAGGAAAACCAACGTTGCTAAAATCCAACAAAATAGCCAGGACGGTAACTGGAAAAAAGATAAAATTTGAAGGGGAAATATGGGTAAATATAACTTTCAACAATAAGTCGATAAAAATGAAAATGTTTGTAATGAAAAACACAAACAACCTGTTTGGGACTGACGCAATCACTAAGTTCAACCTATGGGACGTGCCCATTAGTTCTTTTTGCCACAACATTAGTGAAAGCAAAGACCATATAAAAAATCTACAAGCAGAATTGAAAACGGAATTCCCGAAGTTTTGCTGAAGGACTTGGACGTTGCACTGAAGCATCAGCAAAAAATACAGCTGAAGAAAAATATCCAACCAATTTTTAAGAAAAAGCGTAGCGTCCCTTTTGCTGCATTAGAGAAAATTGATCAAGAACTCGAAAGACTAACAAGAATTGGTGTGATCTCGAAAACAGAATACAGTGACTGGGCAGTCCGGCTGTCTAGATTTAAAAAGAAGAAGTCGGGCGAAATTCGCGTCTGCGCCGATTTTTCAACCGGGTTAAACGACGCAATAGAAGAGTTTCACTATCCACTACCAAGTCCCGAAGGAGGTAAGCAGTTAAATGGCGGAAAATATTTTTGAAAATAGATCTTAGCGAGGCATACTTGCAAGTACCCATGGATAACGAAAGTGCAAAGTTACTATGTATTAACACACATAAAGGCTTGTTTAGATACGAACGTTTACCGTTCGGGGTGAAGACAGCACCCGCAATATTCGGAAAATTATTGATACGATGTTATCCAGGTTAGACTACACAATAGCATATCTCGACGATATTCTTTTAAAAAAGTGAATCGGTGGATGAACACAAACACCATTTACGCAAAGTTTTCTAAAGGTTAAGAAGATATGGATTTCGAAAGTGAAAGAAAACAAATGCGATTTTCTCCTGGAAGAGATCAAGTATCTGGGACATATAGTGAATAAAGAAGGGAAAAAGCCAGATAAAAGTCGAGCTTCAGCAATAAAAAATATGCCTGAGCCAAAGGATATTAAATCCCTACAAAGTTTTTTAGGCTTGGTGTCATATTACCAGGATTTTATCCCAGACCTCCACATTCTACGAGCTCCCCTTAACGATCTACTAAAAAAAGAAAAACCTTGGGTTTGGACAAAAGAATGCGAGCAAGCATTCAAGGATATAAAAGAAAAATTAACTTCAGATTTGCAAGAAAACGTAAAGCAACACAAAATTTAATAATAGACCCGAAAAGGAAAAAATATTAATTTTTTTTTTCTCCCCACAATGAAAAAGAAAAAAAAAAAAAAAACAATTTGGGGGGGGGGCGCACCCACCTAACTAGTAATGGACTGGTCCCTCTTATATAAGTCAGCTCTGGAGAGAGAGTGACAGAGCGTCAGAGAGAGTGTCAGTGTTAGCAGTCCAGATAAGCTTACCCGGTACATACCGTTGGACTATAGACTTTGGATATTGTTTCGTACTAACCAACCTTCGTTCTACTAATCACTCTATGTTAATTGCTTTTATGAATATACCAGTATTTTCCTCTACAACTGTGTTTGTCTTGATTCATACACCGACACGCGGGAAACTCACAACATCTCAACACTTACCTAACAGGGATTAAAGGAAATTCTACTTACCTTTTTTAATCAGGCATGAAAGAAATGATCAAAGTCTGATAGTAGGTCATAAAAGGAGGAAAATTAAATATACTTTATTTTTTTTTAAAGTCAGGGATAAAGGGAAAAAGTCTTACTTTTTGATAGTAGGTCGTAAAAGGGGAAAATTAAATATAATGAAATTTTTTTTTTTAATCAGGGATGAAGGAAGAAAAATGATAGTATGTCATAAAAGGGGGAAAATTAAATATACTTACCTAACAGAGGTTAATGAAATTGTAGAGGTCAAAAAGGTGGAAAATTTTTTAATCAGGGATGAAGAAGTCTGGTAGCATTTTTTATTTTCCCCTTTCAAAAGGGGGAAAATTAACTACCTTTTTTACCTTTTTTATAGTATGTCATAAAAGGGGGGAAAATTAAATACTACTACCTAACAGGGGTTAAAGGAAATTGTACTAACAGAGGTTTACTTTTTTTAATCAGGGATGAAAGAAATGGTCAAAGTCTGATAGGAGGTCAAAAAAGGTGGAAAATTAAATATACTTACCTAACAGGGGTTAAAAGAAATTGTACTTACCTTTTTTAATCAGGGATGAAGACCGATTACTATTTTTCCCCCTTTCATAAAAGGGGGAAAATTAAACATACTTACCTTTTTCAATCAAGGATGAAGGAAGTTTGATAGCATGTCATAAAAGGGGGAAAATTAAATATACTTACTTTTTTTAATCAGGGATGAAAGAAGTCTGATAGTATGTCATAAAAGGGGGAAAATTAAATATACTTACCTAACAGAGGTTAATGAAATTGTACTTACCTTTTTTAATCAGGGATGAAGAAGTCTGGTAGCAGGTCATAAAAGGGGGAAAATTAAATATACTTACCTTTTTTTATAGTATGTCATAAAAAGGGGAAAATTAAATATACTTACCTAACAGGGGTTAAAGGAAATTGTACTTTTTTTTCATCAAGGATTTTTTTAATCAGGGATGAAGGAAGTCTGATAGCATCTCATAAAAGGGGAAAATTAAATATACTTACCTTTTTAATCAGGGATGAAGGAAGTCTGATAGCATGTCATAAAAGTGGAAAATTAAATATACTTACCTTTTTTAATCAGGGATGAAGGAAGTCTGATAGCATGTCATAAAAGTGGAGAATTAAATATACTTACCTTTTTTAATCAGGGATGAAGGAAGTCTGATAGCATGTCATAAAAGGGGGAAAATTAAATATACTTACCTAACAGGGGTTAAAGGAATTGTACTTACCTTTTTTAATCAAGGATGAAGGAAGTCTGATAGCATGTCATAAAAGGGGGAAAATTAAATATACTTACCTTTTATAATCAGGGATGAAGTCTGATAGTATGTCATAAAAGGGGGAAAATTAAATATAATTACCTTTTTCAATCAGGGATGAAGGAAGTCTGATAGCATGTCATAAAAAGGGGAAAATTAAATATACTTACCTTTTTTAATCAGGGATGAAGGAAGTCTGATAGCATCTCATAAAAGGGGGAAAATTAAATATACTTACCTTTTTTAATCAGGGATGAAGGAAGTCTGATAGTATGTCATAAAAGGGGGAAAATTCAATATACTTACCTAACAGGGGTTAAAGGAAATTGTACTTACTTTTTTTTCATCAAGGATGTAGGAAGTCTGATAGCATGTCATAAAGGGGGGAAAAATAAATATACAGGGTTACCTTTTTTTAATCAGGGATGGTCAAAAGTCTGATAGTATGTCAAAAAAAGAGGAAAATTAAATATACTTACCTAACTGAGGTTAAAGGAAATTGTACTTACTTTTTTTTAATCAGGGATGAAGGAAGTCTGATAGCATGTCATAAAAGGGGGGAAATTAAATATACTTACCTTTTTTATATCATGTCATAAAAGGGGGGAAATTAAATATACTTACCTAACAGAGGTTAAAGGAAATTGTACTTACCTTTTTTAATCAGTGATGAAGGAAGTCTGATAGCATCTCATAAAAGGGGGAAAATTAAATATACTTACCTTTTTTAATCAGGGATGAAGGAAGTCTGATAGCATGTCATAAAAGGGGGGAAAATTAAATATACTTAACTTTTTTTAATCAGGGATGCAAGAAGTCTGATAGTATGTCATAAAAGGGGGAAAATTGAATATAATGACCTAACAGGGGTTAAAGGAAATTGTACTTACCTTTTTTATTCAGGGGTGAAAGAAATGGTCAAAGTCTGATAGTAGGTCATAAAAGGGGAAAATTAAATATACTTACCTAACAGGGGTTAAAGGAAATTGTACTTACTTTTTTTTCATCAAGGATGTAGGAAGTCTGATAGCATGTCATAAAAGGGGGAAAATTAAATATACTTACCTTTTTTAATCAGGGATGTAGGAAGTCTGATAGTATGTCATAAAAAGGGGAAAATTAAATATACTTACCTAACTGAGGTTAAAGGAAATTGTACTTACCTTTTTTAATCAGGGATGAAGGAAGTCTGATAGCAGGTCATAAAAGGGGGGAAATTAAATATACTTACCTTTTTATATCATGTCATAAAAGGGGGGAAATTAAATATACTTACCTAACAGAGGTTAAAGGAAATTGTACTTACCTTTTTTAATCAGTGATGAAGGAAGTCTGATAGCATCTCATAAAAGGGGGAAAATTAAATATACTTACCTTTTTTAATCAGGGATGAAGGAAGTCTGATAGCATGTCATAAAAGGGGGGAAAATTAAATATACTTAACTTTTTTTAATCAGGGATGCAAGAAGTCTGATAGTATGTCATAAAAGGGGGAAAATTGAATATAATGACCTAACAGGGGTTAAAGGAAATTGTACTTACCTTTTTTAATCAGGGGTGAAAGAAATGGTCAAAGTTCGATAGTAGGTCATAAAAGGGGAAAATTAAATATACTTACCTAACAGGGGTTAAAGGAAATTGTACTTACCTTTTTTAATCAGGGATGAAAGAAATGGTCAAAGTCTGGTAGGAGGTTATAAAAGGGGAAAAAAATAGAATAGCTGTGATCCACCAGAACACTTACTTAACTGTGGTTAGAGGAAATTATGCTTACCTCTTCTAATCTCTTCAAGTATGTAGGAAATGGTCAAAGTCATGTAGCATATCAAAAAATGAAGAGAAATAAATATTCTTACCACTTAGGAGTGAAAATGCAAGTATAAGGGATGGAAGGAAAATATACTTACCTTTTTTAATCTATTCAGGTGGAAGGATATGGTCAAAAACTGAAAAGAGACTGAGATGAGAGGAAAATATACTTAACTACTAGGAGTGGCAAGAAAGTATTGTACAGCATAAAGAAACAGGAAATAAAAATATACTTACCACTTTGAGATGAAGGAAAAATATACTTGCCTTTTTTAATAACTTCATAGGATAAAGCATTTACTTATGTATTGTTGGTAATTCTACTATAACAATGTTTTTTTCAGTAGATTTTCATAAGTCTATGTACTTCTAGTACTTTTACTATATGTATTTTTATACTTTTGTAACGTTTAGGGGTTTACTATTTGGCCATATCTGGGGTCCTAACAGGTGCTACCACAGAGTCAGAGTGGGAACAGCATCAGTTTTAAGATGTAGTTCCATGCTCCTGAAATCCTCCAATCTGCCAATCAGAGGCTTTGCTACTAGATGTAGTTTATCATCAAATCCAGGACTTACCTATCAGAGGTTAAAGGAAAAGTTACCTCCCTTTTAATATCTTGAGAGTATGAAGGAAATGATCGAAGTCTGATAATATGTCATAAAAATGTTAAAAATAGATAATATGCTTATGTGAGATTCAAAGATGGACTGGGATGCCCAAGGATGCATTCCAAAAGCTGGGCAGAGTACTGCCAGATGAGAGGATTTCTTTGGTGACCAAGAAAAGAATACTGAGCTGCTACATGACATCTGTCCACCAATACAGCAGCAAATGTTGGGGCAGTTTCCTCAAAGATGAAGAAGAGACTTGAGGCAGCGGAGATGTGGTTCTATAGAAGGATGCTAAGGATATCATGGAATGAGCGCATGAGCAACAATGATGTGTCGAACAGGATGTAAACAAGGAGGAAGCTTATACTTAAAATTTCTGGGACACATAATGAGGAAGGTGGGCCAGAGAATCTGATACTCACAGGCCAAATAGACGGCAAAAGAGACAAGGGAAAGCAACATGACATACCTGGCGGGCTTAAGCAAGTGGATGGCAGAACATGTTCTAGGGGATTTGGCAGAGGCACAAAACATTGAGATCCACAAGGGAATGAGGGAAGTGGAGACATGATCACCTACATCCTGAAATGACATGGCACATTAAAAGAAAGAATATGCTTATGTGTCTGTAGCAAAAGGAAGAAAATATACTCCCCTGTTTAATCTGTTCAGGGAATGAAGGAAATGGTCAGTGTCATAAAAAGGTGGAAAATTACTTACCTGTCAGTCAAAAAAATGAAAATACACTTGCATATTTAATCACTTTAGGGAATGAGAAAGATACTCAATATCTGAGTGTGTTATAAATATGTGAAAAAGGAAGAAATATACTTACCTATTACAGATAATTACCTGGCACAGGGCTCTGTCCCGCTGTGTCGGTAGTATCCCAGCTATGACTAGCTTAGGCCAGCTATGACCAGCGGCCTGAGTGAAAACAGGTGGGTCCTCACATTAAAAACTAACCTTGTGTCACAACCTAACTCAGTGGGGGTTTGAGTAGATCTCTATTTACCTATTACAGGTGGAGAGAAGATATACTTACCTTTTATATAATATGTTATAAAAAGGGAAAAAAAGAAATATACTTACCTCTCAGGGGTGGAAGGAAAATATACTTACCTTTTTTTAATATCTTCAGGGATGAAAGAAATGGTCAAAGTCAGATAATATGTCATAAAAAGGGGAAAAAAGAAAATACACTTACCTGTCTGGGATGGAAGGAAAATATACTTACCTATCAGGTTTCAAGGAAAATATACTTGCCCTTTTTAATCTATTCACAGATGAAGAAAAAAGTTAAATGCCTGATACCCATGAAAAGAGGAAAAAAACAAATATACTTACATTACAGGTGTGAAAAATATATACTTACCTTTTTTAATGCCTTCAAGGTAAAAGGAAATGGTTAAAGCCAGATAGTAGATCATGAATATGGGAAAAAGAAATATATGTAACTATCAGGGATGAAAGAAAAATATGCATACATTTTAATCTTTTCAAGGAATGAAGAAATGGTCAATGTCTTATAGTATGTCATAAAAAGAATGGGCAAAAAGAAATATACTTACCTATCAAGTTAAGAGAGAAAATTTACTTACCCTTTTTAACCCCTTCAAGATATGAAGGAAATGGTCAAAGTCAGATAATGTGTCATAAAAGATTTATACTTACCTATCTTATTTGAAATGAAAATATACTTACGTATCAGGAGTGATATACTTAACTATCACCTGTGGAAAGAAAATATACTTACGTTTTTTAACCTCTTCAGGGATGAAGGAAATAGTCAATAGAATAGTCTGTCATAAAAAGAGAGAAAAATAGAAAAATAATTACCTATCAGGAGTGAAAGGAAAATAAACTTATCTTTTTTATCTATGTAGGATGTGAAGGAAATGTTCAAAATTAGTATATCATAAAGTGGAAAATGAAATATACTTATCTCTCAGGTGTGAAAGGAAAATATGCTGAAATCCGAGGGGTAGAAAAAAATATAGTATGTCATAAAAATTGGAGAAATTAAAATTTATCACTCCATGGACAAGGAAAAATATACTTATGTTTTTAATCATTTCATAGGACAGAGTAATTACTTGTATATTGTTTGTAATTATACTATAAATATGTATTGTCACTAATTTTTTTTTATATAAAATTAGTAGTTTTTTTACTATAAAAATATACTTTTATACTTAAAGTGTTTAAGGGTTTACTATGTTGTGTTCACTAAAATATCAAATACAATATTTATAAACCAATCACATTAAATAAAATGCTTACATCTTAAAACACACCAGCAAAACCATAAAACACAAATCAGAAAGTTTGTTATATTCATCATGATTTAGGTAGATACTGCCAAAATATCATGTGGACATAGAAGACATGCCACATGGCTTATTAGGAACAATTAGAAATAAATAATTTAATTTTGGAGCCAATTTACTTACAAAAACTGTTTAAAAAACATGAAATTTGGCTCCAAACAGAATACTCACAGTTGTCATCAAGGTCCACGCCACTCTTGCTTATGATCCTCATGACCTCATACTAAAAGTGACAGTACTGACAAACTTCAGAGACCATTTCAGACTACAGCAATACCACCAACAGTAAGAAATAATTTCTAACTATCGCTTATATCCTCTTTTCTGTGAAACATGTGTGGAATTTTTCACACATCACACATATTTCATTGTTTCTCACATATGTATACAAGCAGAATTTATATTTTATTTCAGAACTTTATTAACCTAAACAAAAAGACATTACTTTCCAATCTATAACCAACTGCTTGTATTGTCATTATATTAAATTAATATTAATTTATTGAAACTACATTGTCTTTTCTAATGAATTTCATTCTTTCAATGAAAATCATGATTTTTCTAAATGGCTGAATTATAAGCAACACCTGCAACAATATTTTATGTTACTTATTGAATCCTAATACTCCAAATTTTAAAATTCAACAAAAAACCAAGTAGAAAGATTCCTACAACTATTTAACTATAGCTAGGGCCCTAACAAGTGCTACCACACTAAATCAGATTGAACCTGGGAACAACAGCATTTAAGTAATTCCTCAAATCCTCCAATCTGCTAATCAGAGTCCTTACTGCCGGATGTAGTTTATTGTCATACCCTGGACTAACAAATTAGGAGTTAAATGAAAATATACTTACTTTTTCAATATCTTTCAGTGGGATTAGGACATGATCCATCTCTGGTAGAATGTCATAAAAGCTGTTCAAAACAGAAAGGAGTGAATAGAAAATATTTTTACCTTTTTAATTACTTCAGGTGATGAAGAAAACATCTGATAATATATCATAAAAATGAGAAAAATAAATAAACTTACCACACATGGGCAAAAGGAAAATATACTCAGCTGAGAAGGTAAAATATATCTATCATTTCAATCTCTTCAGGATTTGAAGGAAATGGTCAAAGTCTAATAGTACGTCATAAAAAGTGGAGAAAATAGAAACGTACTTAATTATCAGTGGTGAAAGGAATATGTACATACCTTCATAATCTCAGAAGACATTGAAGAATTGGTAAAGTGTCAGATACTATGTCATAAAATGGTGGAAAATAGAAATATACTTACCTCTCAATGTTAAAAAGAAAAATATACTTTTTAATCACATGAGAATCAGGGAAATGGTCAAAATCAATATATCATAAAAATGAGGACAAAAAGTTCCGAGAGATGAAAGGTAAATATACTGATCTTTTTCATGTAGTCATTAAATGAAATAGTCAAACTTGATAGCATGTCATAAAAAAGGGAAGAATAGAAAAATAACTATCAAGAAGCATATTAGTCTGGGGATTAAGAAACAAATCACAAGTCTGACTGTATGTTACAATTGGATGGAATAAAGAAATATACTTACCTATTAAGCCTAAAAGGAAATATACTTAAATTTCTACGTTTTCGGGGGATTAAGGAACTTGATACAAGTCTGATTGTGTGTCACACCTAGATTGAATAAAGGAACATACTTACCTATTAAGGTTGAAAGGAAAATATACATACCTTTCTAATTCTTTTGGGGGTTTAAGGAACTTGTCACAAGTCTGATGGTATGTCACAACCTAGATGGCATAAAGAAATATAATATACTTAAATTTATATTCTTTTTGGGGATTAATGAAGTGGTCACAAGACTGACATTTATGTCTCAATTAGATGGAATAAGAAATACCTACCACCTATTGAGGCTGAAAGGAAAATATACTCAATTTTCTAGTTTTTCAAGGATTAAGAAACAGGTCAAAATCACATTGTATTTCACAATTAGATGGAATAAAGAAATATACTTACCTATTAAGCCTAAAAGAAAATATACTTACATTTGTAGCTTTTTGGGAGGATTAAGAAACTGGTCACAAGTCTGATTGTATATCACAGCTAGATGGAATAAAGAAATATACTTAACTATTAAGGCTGAAAGGAAAATATACTTTCCAGTTCTTTTGGCATAGAAAAACTTGTCTCAAATGTGATTGCACGTCACAACTAGATGGTATAAAGAAATATACTTACATTTCTAGTTCTTTTCGGGGATAAGACACTGGCCACAAGTCTGATTATATGTCACAAGTAGATGGAATAAAGAAACATACTTACCTATTAAAACTGAAAGGAAGATATATTACTTCTCTAGTTCTTTCATGGTATTAAGGAACTTGTTAAAAGTCTGATTCTTTATCCCAACTAGATGGAATAAAGAAGTATACTTACCTATTAAGGCTGAAAGAAAAGATACTAATCTTACTAGTTGTTTTGGAGGATAAAGGGACTGGTCACAAGTCTGATTGTATATCACAAGTAGATGGTAGAAAGAAATATACTTACTTTCTAGCTCCTTCAGAGGATAAAGGATAAAGGAACTGCTCAAATATGAGTGTATGTCACAACTACATGGAATAAAGTAATATGCTTACCTATTAAACCTGAAATGAAAATATACTTACCTTCTGAGCTCTTTTGGGACATTAAGGAATTGGTCACAAGCCTGACTGTATCTCATAACTAAATGGAATAAAGAAATATACTTACCTTTCAAGACTAAGGAAAATACAATTACCTTTCTAGTTCTTTCAGTGGATAAAGGAAGTGGTTACAAGTTTGATTGTCTGTTACAACTTAGAAATATACTTGACTATTTAGGCTGAAAGGAAAATATACTTACCTTTCCAGCTTCTTTGGGGGATTAAGGAACTGTTTACTAGTCTGATCGTATGTGACAACTAGATATAATAAAGAAGATATACTGATCTTTCAAATTCTTTTATGGGATAAATAATAAATGCAGAGCTGGTGGGGGATCAACGGCCAATCCCCCCCCCAACTACCAACAGTGGACTTGGGAGGCTTGCTTTCAATAAAATTAAAAACAACAGGAGAAAGAAACGGCTAAACAATTCCATATTCGGAATAGCAAGAAATTTGGCCAACTAGATCATGAGAATACTCACAACTAGCTGGAATAAAGTAATATACTTACCTAATTAGACTTCAAGGAAAATATACCTAACTTTCTAGTTATTTGGGGGGATAATGTTGTAAGTGTTTACATGTTTGATTGTCTGTTACAGCTAGATGGAATAAAGAAATATACTTACCTATTTAGACTGAAAGGAAATATACTTTCGAGCTTTTCGGGGAATTAAGGAACTGATCAGAAGTCTGATTATATGTGACAACTTCATTTAATAAAAAAATATACTCATCTTTCGAATTTTTTCGATGGATAAATAACTCGTCACAAGTCTAATTGTATATCACAACTAGATGGAACAAAGAAATATACTTACCTATTTAGTCTGAAAAAAATATACTTAACTTTCTATTTCTTTTCGGGGATTAATGAACTGGTACCAAGTTTGAAAGTATGTAACCATTTAAACAAATAAATAAATAAATATACTTACCTATTAAGAATGAAAAGAAAATATACTTACCTTTCTATTTCTTTTAGGGGATTAATGAACTGGTCGCAAGTCTTATTGTATGTCACAAACAGATGCAATGTAGAAATATTCTTACATTTCCAGTTCCTTTGGGGGATTAAAGATCTCACCAAAAGTCTGATTTTATATCAAAATTAGATGGAACGAAGAAATAGACTTAACTATTATTCTCGAAAGGAAAATTTACTTACGTTTATAATCTCTTCTAGGCATTAAGCAACATGTCACAAGTCTTATTTTATGTCATAAGTAGATCCAATATAGAAATATACTTGCCTTTGTAGTTTATTCATGGTATTAAGGAACTGGTCAGAAGTCTGATTGTATCTCACAAAGAGATGGAATAAAGAAATATAATTACCTATTAATTCTGAAACGAAAATATACCTGCCTCTCTAATTTTTTTTTTTTTGAGGTGGGGGTGATTAAGGAACTGGTCATAAGCCTGATCATATGTGACAAATAGATGTAATAAAGGAATATACATAACTACTTAGGCTGAAAGGAAAATATACTTACATTTCTAGTATCTTTGAGGGATAGAGGAACTTGTTACAAGTCTGATTGTATGTGAGAACTAGATGGAATAAAGAAATATACTTACCTATTAAGCCTGAAAGGAAAATATACTTACCTTTCTACTTCTTTCAGGGGATTAATTAACTGGTAACAAGTCTGAGAGTATTTAATCATTTAAAGATAAAGATTTATATACATCCCTATTAATACTGAAAGGAAATATACTTAAATTTGTAGTTTTTTTTTTCTTACCCATATATTCGTTTATGGGGATGAAGGAAATGGCCACAAGTCTGTATGTATGTCACCATTTTAAGACATATACTTACCTATAAGCCTGAAAGGAAACATACCTGTCTAGTTTTTTGTGGGGATGGGGATCAGATTATATGTCACAAAACTGGTAAAGAAATATAAGTCTAAGGGAAAATTATATGTCATAATTTGGGGAGGGGCATTAAGGAAAATAGATGGAATAAAGAAAAATACCTCTTACTGAAGACGGACAGGCAAGTTTAAGATACTTCAAAACTAGATGGAATGATATTAAGACGGACAGGCAAATATACTTAACTTGATATTCTTTTTTGGGATAAAGGAAGTGTTCTCAAGTCTGATCGTATGTCACAATGTAATATACATATCTATTAAGGCTGAAAGGAAAATATACGTACCTTTCTCGTACTCCTGGAGGATTAAGGGACATCTCAACACGTGAATATATGTAACCATTTGCAGAAATAAAAAAATATACTTACTATTAAGACTGAAATTATAATATACTTACTGTTATATTCTTTTTTTGATGATTTAGAAACTAGTCACAAGTCTGACTCTACATCACAAGTAGATGCAATAAAGAAATATGTATATATATACTAACGCTGAAAGGAAAGATATAATCTCACCTTTGCAGGTTTTTGATAGGATTTAGGAACTGGTCACAAGTCTGATTGAATTTCACAAGAAGATGGAATAAAGAAATATATTTACCTATTAACACTGAAAGGAAAATAACTTCCTAGTTTTTTCGGGGGAGTAACGAAGTGGTCACAAGTCTGTATAACATCACTAGATTAAATATAATTACCTATTAAGCCTGAAGGGAATGTATATACTTAATTTTCTATCTTTTTCGTGGGGGGGGTAAAGAACTGGTCACAAGTCTCACTGTGTGTCACAATTAAATGGAATACAGATATATACTTATCTATTAAGCGTGAACCGAAAAATACTTACCTGTCTCGTCTTTTCAGGGGATTAAGGAACAGGTAACAAGTCTGTTTGCCTATCACAACTAGATGGAATAAAGAAATATACTTACCTATTAACGCTGAAAGTAAAAAAATACTTAGCCTGTAGTGATTTTTGGGATTAAGGAACTAGAGAGAAGTTTTATTGTATGACACCTGTAGATGAAATAAGAAATAATACTTGCCTATTAAGGCTGAATGGAAAATATACTTACCTCTATATTCTTTTTTGGAGATTAAAGAATTGATCACCAGTCTGATTGTATGTCATAATTAGAAGGAATAATGAAATATATCTACCTATTAAGACAAAATATATTTACCTTTCTAATTTTTTCGGAGGATTAAGGAACTGGTCACAGTCTGATCATATATCACAAGTAGATGGAATAAGAAATATATTTACATATTAAAACTGGAAGGAAAATATACTTACGTTTATATTTTTTTTTTTTTGGTATTGAGGAAATTGTGGGGGACTTCCACAACATTTATTTAATTTTGATGACGCCAAACTGATGCGAAGAAAGGACAAGGCAAAGGTATCATTATATATAAAAATTGTATTCAACAATGTATACAATAAAGAACGTGTAAGAAAAAGCATGCAATGAGTAAGACGAGAGTTGTCTCTCTTTGACTATCATAGTCTATCAAAGTTCCCTGAAAAGAAAGAGTTAATAGTTTGTAATAAATGTTTTTTTAACAGTTTTGCTGTGCAAGAGGAAAAGTTATGCAAGTGTAAGGAATATGCAGTTTGTGAGTGTTGAGTGAGAAGATCAGCGCATAGCTTCAACTGTCGTGGTTTTCTGTGGCAGCTGAAGTCTCACAGTGTTTACTCGTTCCCCCACCAGAACGAGATGTGACACAATGTCGTTTTAAAGTGGGGACCCGAGCGCGTACACTCGGGCAAGGGACAAAAATTCCCCACAGCCCCCGCAACCGTCGGTTGCGCTGGCCTCAGTGCGAGCACCTCTTCAGTATAATTTTCTCAGTTGCCCATCTGTCCTTTGACAGAGAAGCCCCTGAACGCACTCTGCCCAAAGACTGACGCAACTGAGAGATGATAAGCCATGCGAAATCCCTCCACGGACGAATTTATTTACACAGTGCAGGTGAAGTCACACTGGTGTGTCTACTCTTTTTTCTTGCTTTTTTAGTTGATCATTGGATCAGAAGTGCTGCACGGGAAGAATCACTCTTAACGTGTAGAGAATTGGTCGGCACTATCCAATCAGTGAATGAGCTTTGGGGAGGTTTCCAAAAGTGCACAAAATCTACTATACGAAAATACACCGATTTCAAAAGTGTCGCATAAGACAGTAGCGTCCATTTCTGTCCAATGAATGATTGTTATTGAAATTTGAATTTGTATAGGTATGTGTGTGTGATGATGATCGCTATAAACTCGTCACACATCTGATTGTATGTCACCATTAGATGAAATAAAGAAATATTCGTACCTATAGACTGATTTTATGCAATAACACCGCAAAGACAAATGCATTAATCTTTACTGTTTTATTTTAATAGTTTTTTTTTAATCTTTTTTCTCAAAACAATCAACTTTCAGTGTTATGTATACCGCAAATAGTAATACAACGAAACACATTCTCAGTTTTTTGTCTTTATTGTAACCGCAATGAATGATTTGTTCATTATATACAGGAAAAATTTCTTACCTTTTAATTTCCTCCAGGTTTTTCTAAATTCAGTGAAAACTCCTGTTGTATGCTATCAGCCGGTAAAACAAAAAACAAATTTATTTCTTTTTTGTCTTGAATTGGTAAAAAGGAAACGGGAAAGTAAATTCGCTTATTTCATCTATTTTGATCATTCTTGGAATGATAAATTTACTTATATGTTTCCCACAAAACAGGAAAAAAATCTGGTTACTTTCATACTTATAATTGTGAAAAATCTCATTGTATGCCCCAAATCTGGGTAAAAAAATAACTTAATTTCTCTTTGGTCTTTCTTGAAACGGTGGAACTGGAATGTTTGATTATATATTCCATTGTCATAGATTGCTCAAAAGCGTCCGATAAGATACACCACAAACATCTGTTGGAACTGCTCAGCAAATTTGACATAGGATATTTGAAACCAGAACCTATGCATATGCTGACAGAAAACAGCCTGCATACGTAATAGAAAATGAATTCGGTGAATAGACCAAAATAGAAAGGCGTGTAAGACAACGGTGCGTCTTCTCGCCAGACTTATTCATCCTATACAGTGAGCCGATTCTGAGATAATTAGATATCTTACCAGGATTCATTAGTGACGGTCACAATCTTGACACAAGATATGCTGATATAGTGTTAATGACAATCACGGAAAGAAAACTACAAAAAATCCTAAAAAAGTTAGCAAAGGAAAGCGAAAGAAGTGATTAAACATTAACTTCAAGATGAATGAAAGCATGGTTGTTAGCAAAAAGATGAGCCTTAAGTGTGATTTTCAAAATGGAGATATCAAAATCAAACATGTACAAAAATGCGACACTGAAATCCAAATGTGCAATTGGATAGTCAAATGAAGATGCATTCCAAAAACTCAGCAGAGTATTAAGAAATAATAATAATAATAATAATAAATTACTAGAAACAAGGAAACGAGCGCTAAACGTATTACCTGTCCTCCTGTGTGCTGGGTAATCGTCTCAAATATGAAAAAGAAGCAATGAAAATGGTTAAATTGCAGATTAAGCCAGGGAAACCAATTGTAATGAAAATTTCCATTCTTGTGTAAATTTGCATAATTACTTCGAAAATAACAGTAAAAGTTTGCGAAAGAATACCGTTTAGGTTTTCTTATTTCGGCCTTATTCGCATGTAGCCTGGTCGCCATTCTTGGAGTTGTTTATATACGTTTGTTACCGGCCTTTTTATTGATTTTATTTTCTTACTATTCTTACTGCGCTATTTGCGAAATTTAATCTAAAATGCGTAGGCTTTGCTGAATGCGCGAATTTTAAAGATAACCCAACAGGAAAACATTATTCTTAGTGTAAAAAATCATATTTGGTTAAAGAATTTAATCAAAAATTAAAAAAAAAAAAATTGTTGAAAAATTCGCTTTTACAATTTTGTGTTTTTGTAAAAGTGAAGCTTTAAATTAATTCTTAAATTGGTTTATTATGCAGAAAAGCAATTAAAAGCTTTTCTAATTAAATATAATGTCATGGGTAACTTTCCCCACCCCACAAAAGAGATAGTGTCTTAAGAGTTCTTTTGGTTTGTAATTCTTTCTAACACATGTTCTTTCTTGTTGATAAATGTATTATTTCCCGTAAAAAATGTATTTTTAAAAAAAGGAAAACGTTTTTTGTCCTTTTAAGAACGTGCGATTTTTTTTTATCTGATGAAAATCATTGATTTGGAAATTCTTGTAAGAATAAAATTTACAATTCACGCATTGTGCAGTAATCAAGACAAGTGAAGCTTCTGCGCATTACTACCCAAAGCAAACGTATGTAAACAAAGCCGGTAATGGTGGCCAGATAGTAGCCATGACGCGAATGAAGCCGAAATGAGATTGTCGCTAACTCCTAAACGGTATTCTTCCGCAAAATTTTATCGTTTTTTTCGAAATAATCATGCAAATTTACACCAGAATATAAATTTTAATTTTAATTGGTTTCCGGGGCTTTATCTGAAATTTGACCAAAAAAAAAAAAAAAAAAAACACACTGTTGCAAAAAATACCTCATTAAAATTTAAGGAAACTCTACCATTTACGAAATATTGGCACTCATATCTGTGTCGCGGATTTGCAGATAGAGTAACATAATATCTCACCAAACTGAGCGCCTTCACAGGTTTTGGACTGAGACGGTCAAGCTATAGCCAGGAGGCACATTTTCAATACCCTCCTCAAATTTTTTATTGCTATTTTTGTAATAATCATGTCTTTTGATGTAGCAAATATCTACTCTTAAAAATATGCTATACGTTAGATAATTATGTTTTTAAATAAATGTCAATTTATTGTTTATTGCACTGCTGGTGTTCCATATTTAATTTTCATTTTTCGGGCGCTTTTTAAGTCAGGGTCGTAATTAGTTTTTACTTTTAGTCTTACTCGCACAGTCTACCTTGCGTAAATATATGTTTGCGTCATCAAACCTTAAGTAAAAAATAAATATTACTTTTACAAAATCCAGTTAATTAGTCCTAAAAGACTTCGAAACATATTACGATTTTAAAATTTCGTCTATAATAGACGTTCGATTAGTGAACATGTCAATGTTTTATGCTTTTAAATACATACAGAAGTCAATTTTTCTTTTAATACGGATTAGCATCAGGATATTCGCTTTTGTTCTTCAAATAAAACAATTTAACTTTAAAGTCACTTAAATTATTTAATATACGCTGTTCGGGTTTTTAGAGTCCGTGACGGTACCTAATTTCAGCCATAAAAAAGTAATTAAAAGCTATACTATTTAAATAAAAATGTTTTAGATTTTTGAATTTTAATTTTTCGATGCAGGGCAGATTTAAGTTTGGGACCTGTTTGACCAAAAGTTGATTACTGCTTTTTTTTAATTCTTTGAGGGTGTCCCTATAAGAATTACATTAAGCGATACAAGAAATAATTTCTTGAAATTTCATGAAAATAAAGTGAGTGTATGGGGTAAAAGATGTCAAAAAATTACATCTAAAAAAAATGTATTTAATTAATGTCACTCATTTTCTGAAAGTTTCATTAAAATCCGTGAATTATCCTATTTTTGCAAGAGTGTGCTCAAATTTTCCGTAAAAAATATAAGATTCAGCGGAAAAGAAAAATGATTTTGAACCAAAATTTCAAAAAACGGATTAAAAATTACATTAAAACATCCGTAATAAAGATTTTTACTAAATTTTAGGGCAAATTTTTCCATGATGTATTTTCTTTTTGACTTTTTGAAGATATCTACTTAAATTTGTTGCAATTACTAAAATATCTGATAGACAATTGAAGTATGTCTCAATCTAAAACTTCAGCAACAATTCTATTGTCTAGTACGGATCCTCCCTTCACAATGGCCACTCGAAGGTATTGATTAAACTTTAAAAATCCTTAAATTTGGTGAGGCACAAGATGATGCAAATTCAACAGGCAAATAAACAACAGCACAAAAATTCTCAACTATTTTCTTTGAATTTTTTTTTAAAAAATGAGGCAACAATTTTTTAAATAGTTCTGATCCTACCTTCAGCATGACGAATTCGATCTTAGTTGAAGGCTCGCTTGAATGAAACTGGTGAAGGTTTTAAAAATCTTAAATTTAATGTGGTGGGGTGAGGTAGGTAAAGTGAAGAGGAATTTGGCGGGATAATGTGAACAGGTATGGAGGCGAGATAATGAAAAGAGAGATGGGCGGGGGTAATGTGGAGTTGGGTAGGGGTGATAGACATTCAACTGCCGACTCCCCAAAGACAAAATAGCGAAGAATATGCTGATATATTTTTAAAAATTTAAACATTCAGGAACAAATCAAAATCCTAGTTTCGATCCTAAAGTTCGATCATTGTCAAAAGGGTATGATGTCTCCAGAAAAAAATTAAAATCTTTTTTTAGACTAAAAAAATTATCGTAAATTTGGTCGGGGGCGGTAAAATAAATTCAAGCAATTTAAATAAAAGTAAAACAGGATCCTGAACATTTAGCTAAAGAACACTCGTCTAAGGAACTCTGGTCTATATTCGTCAAGAGATTTATGGTTTAATGTGGTTTGTTACTAACTTTAAAACAGTTACTAAACCAAAAAAATTCCATAGTTGTATATCTTCACTATATAATTTTTACAAATATGTGTCCTTATTAATTACTATAATCATATGCTTATAAAACACATATGCCATCAGTAATTAATGTTGCTATAATTGTCTTAATTATTATTCTGTAATACAGGAATTATCAATAAAAGTGAATATTTTGTACATGAATAAAGTGTTAATTTATTAAAGAATATCATAGACTAATAGTCCTTAGACGGGTTTTCCAAAAACCAATGTCATTAAACGAGTATTGCTTAGAAAATGTCCTTAGATTTCCCTTCAGACCAATGTTCTTTTAGACGAATCTTCCTTAGAGAAATATTCTTAGACGACTTTTCCTAAAATCAATATTCCTAAACGAATGTTCCTAAACCACAAAAAATACACAATATTCTAACTTAAAATATTGGTTATAAAAATTGGTTATATAGATTTTTGGCTTGTTAGAAATTTGAAGTTATTTTTTAAATTAAAAAATTCTAAATTTGGTGGAGAAAGGTGATGCAAATTCAATCGGCCAAAAAAAAAAAAAACCCAAAAAACAAACAAATTAAGATTTTTGTCAACAACTATTTTCTATTCAATTCCATAATCAACAATTCCGCCAACAATTCATTGAATAACAACAAAAAAACAACAAAGAATAATGAACCTTCGTCAAAAAGACATAGACTGGCTTGAGAGAGGTACTAATAAATTCTGACAATTTGTGAGATGCAATTGGTAGGGTTCTTCAAATTCAACTGGTAAATATACAATTAATAGCACACACAAAATTCTCAGCTACTTTCTTAGAAATATTCAAAATTTGAGGTAACAATTCTATGGACAATTTTTGATCTTACCTTCAGCATGCAGAGTTCGATCTTAGATAAAACGTAATGCTTACTTGAGAAAAAGTTGTTACTACTTTTTTAAAATCTTAAATTGAGTGGGATGGGGTGAAATAGGTGTTGTACAATGAAATGGTGTAGGTAATATGAAGAAGGTGAGGGAATGAGAAGTTCTGTCTGTTACTGTTAAGTTTGCCAGGTAACATGAAGAGGTATGGGATGGGGTAATGTGGAGTAGGGACGTGTGGATTTTGTCGACAAGGCAATGTGAAGAGGGATGGGATGTGGTAATGTGGAGATTGAAACAGGGATAATGTGGAATGAGGTAGGGTGGAGAGATACAAATTCAACTACCCCAACCCCAAAATAAAGGACAACAGATTTTTGTATATTTTTTAAATCTAAAAATTCAAAAGCATAATTTCGATCCTACCTTCATATAAAGTTTAAACATTGTCAAAAGTGTAAGATGGATTCAGAAAAGATTGAAACTATTTTTTAAAATAATTATTTTTTTAAAATTTGGTCGGGTGGGTTAATACAAATTCACGGGGAAAAAAACATAAAATTATTAACAAAAACTAAAACACGTAGATGCGTATTAAGTAAAATAATTTCATCAGGCAATAAATCTATTACCAATTTTAGATCTTAAATTGTAGTGTTCGATCATAGTGAAAACGTTGAGAAAATCCTGCAACTTTCTTTTTAAAATATAATAATAAAAAAAGATCTTAAAATTTGCTGGGATCAGTTAATCTATTGTAAATTCAACCGACAAAAATTGAAAAAAAATCGATAGGAAATTCACGACCAAATTATTTTTTTTAAAATTCAAATTAGAAATATCAGCAAAAATATTATAGCCAATTTTCGATCAAGCACTAAAAACTTTTAAAAATCTTAAATCTACACATTTCAGGCAACAATTCTATAGACAATTTTCGATACTACCTTCGTCATGAAGTGTTCGATGACAAAACGTGTAGTCTGATTTGAGAGTTATTTAGTTATTTTTACAGTTAGGAAAATCTTAAATTTTTTTGTTGAGTAGGATGATGTATATTTAATCTGCTCCCTCCAATTCCAAATGATAATAATCAATTTAAACTAGGTTCCACTAAAATGGGGGATCTAGAACGTTCGTTTAAGGAACATTCATCTAAAGAACACTGGTCTAATGAATATTGGTCTAAGAATATTCTTCTAAGTAACATTCGTCTAAAAAATATACGTTTGAGAAATATTCTTTTGGGGAAGTATGATCTAATGTGGATTCTATTAAGATACAAACAACACATGCCAATAAATGCTTATAAACCACATGTATCATCTGTAAGTAATATTTCCAGAAATGATGTCTCAAATTTTATTCCGTAGTAATAGGGTGAATATCAATAAATTTGGCTATTTTGTAGATGAATAAATTAAAGTGCCAATTTACAGACCAATGGTCCTTTAGACGAGTATTATTCCATAGACAAATGTCCTTAGACAGGTTTTCCTTATACCCAAATTCTTTAGACCAATATTCTTTCTTTAGTTTACATGAATGTTCCTAAATCCCCAAAATGGATGTTTTCCCGAAAGGAAAGCAAAAAATCGTTAACTCCTGTTTTAAATTATTTGTCAAAAATCAGGGAATTATCTGGTTCAGCCAAAATTTTCCCTACTTATCAATTAATGAATGAACTTGTTACTGAATAGGTTATGTTATTAAAATACTTTGTGAAAATTTGGAGGAGGTATATTTCATTCTACCCCTTTTCGATATCCCCTATGTATTTTTTTTTAATTTGGAAGGTGTCCATATATTCTTTTTACATTTAAAGAAAAATCCGTCGATATTGTTTTAATAAAAAATCAGTATCAAGGGCAAAAAAAAAAATCCGCTATCTTACCAAAGATAATACAATATAACTCAAAAACAAATATTATTTTGAGAAACGGTGCTTGCATAATTTAATAAAAATACGTTATTTCCTTTCAGATCGAGCAGTAAAAAAATCTACACTTAATTATAATATTCATTTTAAAAAAATACTTATAATTTATCCTGTTGCTATTGGTCACTAGGATTTATTTTATTAAATAAAGGTATGTTTGAAAATTCAAAAAATATAAAGTTTAAAATGCCGTTTTCGAGTGTTAAAGAATCTTATTTTATTTTAATTGTTGGATGTACAGAAAAAGTATCTGATATCTCACTTTGGTTGACTACTTTAAACATCAGTAGCAGGTAAATTAATTTTTGATCAGTTTTTGAGTTGTGCTTTGAAAGCACTGTTTTACGATTCGTGGCAACGGGTGTTTATTTTGCTTCTTTTTTTTTCATTTGCTTATCTCTCTTAAAGAAAATTCATTTTTAAACATATATATCAAACTCTTGATTATTGCACTGTCGGTTTTTGTATTTCTGAAGGTTTTATTTTTACTTTTCGCGCGGTTTTTAGGACATGGGTGGAATTACAAAGTTTTTATTTTGTCCTTTGATCTCACAGGCTACCGTGCGTAAAAACGTTAGTTTCCTTCTCTGTTTATGTAAAAGATAATTGGATATTGGATTTTAAAGATGTTTTTGTTTACGTTCGTATACAATGGTGGTTTGATTAGTCGATGAGTAACGAAAAAATTAAAAATGTTTTAAAAATGCCTAAAAATTATTTTATATACAGAAATTAATTTTTCTTGTCATGTAGCTTTGCTTTTTTAGGCGATTATCTTTCAAATCGAACCAAAATTTAAGTTCAAATAAGACATTTTTACATTATTTAAAATACGTTATTCGGTTTCTTTTAGTAAATCTGTGGCAGTACATAATTTAAACATAGCCAGCAGATTCATTATGGAGTTATTTAATCTCACACACTAGACTAGATGGGTACAGAAAATTAAAGCAAAAATCTTAAATTTGCTGAGGTGTGGTGATGAAAATTTAACCGCTAAAAAAAAATTAATAGCAAATAAATAAGTGAACTAATTTTTTAAAATTTATAGTCAATGTTCGATTTGATTTCAGTTCACCAATTAGAATTCGATTTTAAAGCGTCACCTTGAAAGTAAATTTTTAAATTAAGAAAAAATTCTTAATTTTCGATGCAAATACAAGTGTCACGAAAAATTAAAAAAAATTACAGACAAAATAAAACACAAAATTCATAACTATTTTTTTAAATTTTTTATCTAAAAAAATTCAGTCAAAAATTGTGTACTGTACACAATGTTCAGAACTTATGAAAATTCGGTAATTTTAACAAGGTAGGAAAAAGTTTTTTTGAGAAAAACTAATATAAATATTTTTCTTATATTAAAAATAAAATTAAATTTCATTTCGTAGAGTGATGCCAAGAGACAAATACATAAAATAACATCAAAATTACACATACACTTTTGAACTATTAATTTTTTTTATTTTAAGAAAGTAAAAAATCAGTCAATAATTCTATAAACAATTTTAGAGTGTGGTTTGATCTTAGTGAAAACGGCCGAAGGGCTTATAGCGATTTAAACGTAAAAAACTTAAATTTACTCGAATTGGTTTGTTGCAAATTCTATCGGTAAAAAAATAAATAAATAACAGAAAATTCTGAACTAATTCTTTATTTCAAATAAATTCCTTTTGATCTGACTTCACAAAGAGTTCGATCTTTGTCAAAGCGACGCCTTGGCTTGAAGTATTTTTTTTTTAAATTAAAGAAAAAAATTCAAATTTAGCGATGTGGGCTGAAACGAGTTGGGGTTATTTGGGGTGGGATAATGTGAAGTGGGGCGGTACAAAATCAACTGGCCAAATTTTTTTGACAAATATCATAAAATAACAGAAAATTCTGAAGTAATTTTATCTTCAAATCTAAAAACTTCAGGCAAAATTCTAAAGCCAATTATCGATCCTGCCTTCACCATGGTTCAAACTGTGTCAAAAGTGCAGACCGGTTTCAGAGAAAACAATTTTTTGAAAAAAATTAAATTTGGAGGGTAATGCAAATCCAACCGTCAAAAAAACAAAATTAATAAAATTTATTAAATGTTTTTTTTTAATCTAAAAATTCAGGCAGAAAATTTTAAAACCAATTTTTCGATCGTCATTGCCTCATTTGGTTTCCATCTTAAAATACTAAGCTGGAATAAAAGAAACTTGAAGTTATTTTTTAATTAAAGCAATTTTTTAATTTGTTGAAGACAAGTGGTGCAAATGCAATCGGCAAAAATAATAAATGACATGGTTTCCTCCAACATTTTTTAGTTATCAAATAAATTCAGGCAAAATTTCTGTAGCCAATTTCTTTCTTAACTTCAAGATGTAGAGTTCGATTTTAGAGTCAAAATGATGTTAGTTTAGAATCTTATATAAATCATTTTTAAATATTAAAAAAATCATGAAGTTGGTTCGACAGAGTTCTATCTTAGTCAAAATGTCGAGTTGCCGCCAGTTTCTCTTGAAACAGCCTGACAATTTGATTAAGCTTCTGCTTACATTAAAAAAAATCTTTAACTCGGTAGCATAGGGTGACGCAAATTTGAATGGCTAAAATATTTAAATTGGTACCCGAAAATGGGAAAACGATATATAAGTTTTTATATATCAAGAACACTTTCAGGTGGAAAATAACACGTAGAACTAAAATTCTACAGCCAATTATCGATCAAACCGCATATAGCTCGATCTTAATGAAAATGAACGGCTTGCTGGTGTACACTGTACATTTATCTATTTATTAATAATATAACATTAATAACACGCAGAAAATACTCAAATGTAATTTTTCTTTTTTCAAATAAAAAATTCAAGCAAAAATTGTATAGCCAATGTTCGATCCTACCTATTCCAGGCAGAGTTCGATCTTAGCTAAAACGTCACTTTGACTTGAAAGAATCTTGAAGTAATTTAAAAAAAGAATCTTAAATATGTTGGTGCTGGGTGATATAAATTCAAATGAGAAAAATCTAAAATTCATGTCACATTAGAAAAATTAGAAAATTAAACTAATTTTTTTAATCTAAAACTCCAAGCAAAGCAAACATTCTTTAGTCAATTTTCAATCTTACTTCACACAGAGAACTTTTATTTGGTGCAGTCGGCTGATACAAATGTAAGCAGTTAAAAATAAATTTTTAAGAAAAGAAGTACTATTCTTTAATCTAAAAATTTAAGTAAAAATTGAACAGCCAATTTCCAATCGTTCTTTCACCAAATATATTTCTTATAGAAACGTGATATAGTTCTTAGCAAAACGTGAGCTTAGCTTGATAGAAATTTATTTTGAATTTATTTTTTAAATTAAAATTATCTTAAATTTGGTGGAATGGAGTGATGCAAATTAATCCGACAAAAAAAAATAATAGCATAATAAATGAAGAACTTAAATTTTTGTTTTAATGTAAAAATTCATGCAACAATTCTATTGTCAATTTTCGAATGTACCTTCTTTATGTAGAGTTTGATCTTCGTCAATAAAGGATTTGACAAAGATCGAACCCAGGAAAGTATTTTCTACATGAAAACAAATCACAGGTAAGTTTATTTTGCGGAGTGACGTGATGTAAATTTAACCGACAAAAATATAAAATTGATAACTCATAGGAAATTCTCGTCTATATTTTTAAAAATTCATATATAAATTAAAAATACAAAATTCGATCTGACTTTACCAATTAGAGTTTGACTTTAGTTAAATCATTATCTTGTTTCGAGAGAAACTTGAAGTAATTTTTAAATTAAGAAAAAATTCGTAAATTTTGATGGGTAGAGTGATGCTAATTCTAATTCAAGAGGAAATAAAATTAATAACGAAGAAATAACAATTCATTTAAACCACTAAAATATTTTTTAATCTAAAAATTCAGGTAAAAATTATATAGCTAATTTTTGATCTGACTTCACCAAGTAGAGTTCGATCTTAGTTTAAAAAATAAAAATAAACAAACTTGAAGCTATTTGTAAATGTAAAAGCAAAAAAAGAAAAAAAAAAGAAAAACGAAAACAAACCCCCCAAAAACTTGAGTCATATTCTTCAATAACATCGAGACTTTCATACATGCCAAGCATGGCGCCAAACACGTTCAGAAATATCTAAACTGTTAGTTGTGTACAACAGCTTTTTAAGCTTAATGATTGAAAATGGCTTTGAGTGAGTGATGCATGTAAATTTTAACGAGGACCATTCTCCTTTCAAATTTGTGGACTGGCATTATAGAATCATAAACAAAGAACTGTACAAGATAACAGAAACCATATCACTTGATGACTTTCACCAGCAGCAACAACTAAAATGGAGAGTACATGTAAGAGAGAATAATAATAGTATCAAGAGGCTGACATCACACACTACCAAAAATAGGATTGGAAAGAGAGCATTTACAGTTACTAGATTTTTCCTGAAAAGTTGTTTTGTGTTGGCTGCTGGGTTAATGCAAAATGTTTAATTATAAGGAAATGGCTAATATTACTATTACAATTACATGGAACATTTCCAACTAATTTTTTATCTAAGAATTCAGGCAAAAATTATATCAACAATTTTCAGTCTGACTGCACAAATCAATCTTAATCGAAACGTTAGGCTGGCTTCAGAGAAATTTGAGACTCTTCTTTAAATAAAATCTTAAATTTTGAATGGTGAGGGTGAAAATCAAATTCAACCAACAAAATAAATCAAATTAATAAGTAAAAGAAAATAGCACGTAGGAAATTGTGAACTAATTTTTGTTTTTTATCTAAATATTTAGACAAAAATTCTATTGCCAATTTTCAATCTCAAGTAGAGTTGCTGGAGATAAACTTCAAATTATTCTTTAAATTAAAAAACAAATCTTGGTGAAGTAGGGATGCAATTTCAATCAGCAAAAAGAAAAAAAGCAAAATTTAATAACAAAATAATACAGAAAATTCTGAAGTAATTTTTTTATCTAAAATCTAGGCAAGCAATTCTATTGCTGATTTTTGAATTTGCCTCCATTCTTTTCAAATCAATTGTCAAAATGTTGGTCTGTCTTCAGAAAAACTTAAATATTGTCAGGTGATCTCGTCATAAATACAAAGGCAATTTTTTTTTTTTTAAAATAGCTTAATTTACGTTCCCAGTACTTTAATGTAGTTTCCCTGTGACTTTTCTATAAATAATTTCATGTTAATTGCTCTGATGAACTCTCCTCTATGATACCTAGACATAATGAATTTAAGCACAGTACTAGATTGACAATAAGGTCTTATCATCTGACAGTTGAATTGGCAAGATTTAACTGTAAATGCTAATAGTTGCTTTGCACACTTCTCACCTGTGGAAGTCCCTTCCAGTTTTTTGCTTTCTAATCAAGTCTATTCTTCAAAAATTGCCGTGTAATGTCAATTGTTATCTGCTGTTTTCTTGATTCCTCTTCTTGTATTGTTCTCCATTCCTTAATAATATTCTTGTTTTCTTATTCTTTCACACTCAGTAACCCCTTGTGTCTTAGTGGCTTTATTGCATTGCTTGGGGGTGAAATGATTAAAAAAATTAAAATAACATTTTTCATAAGTCAAAAGAATAAAACAGAAACATCAGTGAGTTTTTTTTCTTTTGAATCTAAAATTTCAAGTAGAAACTATCTCATAGCTTGACCATGAGTTAATCATGTGAAAAAATAGAATCAAAATCTTCAAATTTTCATCCAAGTCAAAACATTAGAAAAACATTGATTGCATTTTTAGGGATTTTGCTAAATAAGGCTTTCAACAAAATTCTGACATTCAAAACTCCAAGGATATTGCATGTCTAGATTTGAAGTCACTTGACAATAATTAAGGTTTATTATGAATTACAAAAATATAAACAGCTGAGATGTGAATTATGTACTTTTATTTTTATAAGAACCTGAAAATGGCCTAAATGCAAAAAGATGTTGTCCCTTTTTTTAGAGCTTCTCATTTACAAATTATATTAATTAGTTTGATACTCAAGAAAATATGAAATTGAATGTTGTTACCTCTTTAACTTTTTATAGAAATAAACTATGTTTTGCTTCGTCTTAGCTTTGATCCTAATATTTTAAATCAGCATTTTTAACTGGTGTTTCCTGGAAACCTAAGGTTCTGCAAAAGGTTCCCAAGAGTTCCATGAGAACATATGAGATAAGCTAATGTGCTTTTAACTTTTTATTTAATTTCATATATATAATGTTACTAAACACACACAATATATTCTCGGTTAATGTAATATTATAATATAGACATCATCCTATCTAACCTATTATGTAATTGCAGTTTTCAACATGTATGAGCAAGCCTTTTCTTATTTAACAGCTATCAAGAGCAAAGACAGAAATCGTCTCCTCTCAACTGAGAATGAAATTCATGTGTGTTTATCTAAAGTCTGATCTTGAGTTAAGTATTTGTGTAGCAAAAGACAGGAACAGGCTTCACATTAGAGAAGCATGTTTCACTTTATCAAATGACACTGAAAGTAACATTTCTCATTGGTTCACAGGATATTTTGCCTTGATTTATATAATGTCCTTTAAACATTACCAGAAAAGAATAAAAAACTAAGAAAAGTGATGCAGCAATTATCTGTTTTCATTCTACTTACATTTATATTATAGATATATGATATTGGTTAATTATGTTTATTTTTTATGTTTGAGTTTAGAATTTGTTTTGTGTGAATGAAAACTTCCTGATGAAGTATCATAAATGAACAATATGAATTTTATTTATCATTACCAAAAAATTTGACAAAGAAGTATTAATTTTTGTTTTTAGCAGTTATTCAAAATATATACTATGATATTTACTATGTTACTACAGGGGTTCCTTGAGACATGAAATTTATTTTAAGGGGTACACAAGGGTAAGAAGGTTGAGAAACAATGGTTTAGGTGCTATAGGCCCTTAAAATGCTTTTTCAGAGAGTCTACAAAATTTTTAATTGAACACAGAAAATAAGGCTAAGTCATTAGAATAAGGCTGATTTATGACTGAAAGCATTGACTATTATAACCAAACTTAAATATTTATATTTATTTTTTTTAACATGATATTTGCATTACAAATGATTCTGATTTGTGTATATTTTTGCAAATCAAGAATATCACAAACAAATTGTTATGCATTTTCACTATTTTGACATTATGTATTTAAAATTAAAATAATATAGTGGAGTCCTTATTTTAATATTCTTGGTTTAATTTCTTTGTTCATTTAAAAATTTTGTAGACTATCTGAAAAACACATTTTTAATGGCCTTTAGCATTTAAACTATTGGGAACAAGGGTAAAATGAAATAAAACAAAACATAGTTTATTTGCATAAAAAATTAAACAGGTACCAACATTCAACTTCATATTTTCTTAAGTATTGAATTTGTAAGGTGTCAAGATAGATGAAATCAGGATTTTGCCATGGTGCAATTCATTCTAGAAATTATGTTTTAATACCAGACAGAAATTTGTCCATGAAATGAAACTTCTTTCACATTATCTAAAGGCATGTAAGATTATGTATTAAATAAAAATATTACAATTTTCTTCAGCTGTCTAATTGGTATGCTGATGCCATGAAAATGAGCAATTTTAAGAATGGTAAAAGTCAAGCCATTTTTAAACAGTAATACTGACGTTGCATTAACAGTGATGAATATGGTTACTTCATAGAAATACTTTCTCGGGTCATAAATGACAGGAAAACTAATTTGGATGTTGTACCTGTAAATGAGAAGCTCTCAAAGTGGACATCATCTTTTTGAATTTTGGTCATTTTCAGGTCCTTATAAAAATAAAAGTACAAAAGTCACACCTCAGTTTATATTTTTGTAATCTACCATAAACATTAACTATTGTATGTACATGCAATATCCTTGGAGCTTTGAATGTCAGAATTTTGTTGAAAGCTTTATTTAGTAAAATACAAAAATGCAGTGAAATTTCAAGATGCTCTGATTTTAAGTGTTAAAGATATAAATCTAAAATTTTTACTTTTGGGTTAGATTGTGGAAGTACACTGCTTGGCATAAGATATTTTTGAAATAACTTTAGTTTATTTTAATGTTTAGATTTCAATCATTTTGATCAAGGAATACTTGTGAATTTTCCCAGATTTTTCTGAGAGGGTCATATGTAACCATTGTTTGATGTGAGATAGAATGACCCACTGACCAATTCCTAATGAACATATTTAAATCTATTAGTCTGTAATTTACAGTTGCCAAAACAATGCACTGTATTTAACAAATTTAATGTACATTTTTCTGCATTTTGCAGGAAAATATGATACTTTCCCACTTTAATCAACTAAAACTTCTATAGTCAGTAGTACCCATTCACTCCATAGTTTTGTACACTTAACTTTTATCCTAGGTAAAAACTTTTATCAATTATTGCCATCTTGTGTATGGCAATAAACTACACCCAAGAGCAAAGTGTTTTTGAGGAGTGTGGAATTACCTCTTAATTGCTCTTGTTCTCAGGTCCAGCCTGACTCAGGTTGGTAGCACCTGTTAGGGTCCCAGCTATGGGCAAATAGTGGACCCTCAAACTGGATTCAAACACTATGAAAGTTTAAAAATAAATTACAAAAATTACCAACAATACATTTTCATGGTTAAAAAAAATTACCAGCAATAAATTAAAGAAATTATCAAATCTCACAAGAAAATAAATATTTGCCATTAAATGACCCATAAGGAGTTGGTATGTCATTAAACAAACAAACTAAACCAAAACATTATCATTTATTGTATTATATATGCTTTGTCACTTATTGTATCTATCTTAGGTTGATAGTAATACTTTAATAGCTGTTTTCTTTACAAAGATGATTATTTTTAACCTTTGCCAAACTGCATTATTAATATTAATTCTTTTTTCATTGCATTCTTTTTCAAGGATTCTCAAAAGTAGTAACATTATTGTTAATTTCACTCAAAGTTGTTTTCTCTTGCCAGAGCAGCACAACTATGATATTCAAACAAATTCAAGTTCAGGGATCAGAGTCACCTTCAATGGCAGGATAAATCTTTTGTACAGTAAATGAAGTCATATACAGAGTGATAAATGTTAAAGTTATTATAATTATAACTTTATTTTGATATTTCATCCTTCAATGAGGAATATATAAAAAATGTATTTACAAGGAGTCCTAAAAGATTCAATCAGGAGATCTTCAGGTTATTTTTTCAATCTTTTTATCTCCTTTTTACTTTTACATTAAAAAAATAGGAAATTTGGGTTTAAACAAAACTTTCAACATTTGCAACTACTAAGATATTTAACTCAACACTTCTTTAAAGATTTTATAACCAGATTATGAAATGTCCCTGATCTTCCAAAGAATTGTCTGTTTGATATGAGTAGGGCATTCCACTCATACAGTTTTTTTTCAAAAGGAAAGGGTGACATATTTTTTTCTTTCCTGTCAGTCTGAATTCTTCAACAAAACAGAAGCTATCTGTCTATATTTCTGAGATGAGCTATTGTAATTATTTACACTATTTACATTGTCTAGACTGTTGTCATCATTTTTGTTGCCATATTCATGACATTTCAGCTGTTATATACTCAAGCCTTCTTCAGGATCTGTCTATATTTCTGAAATGAGATATTGTAATTATTTACACTATTTACATTGTTCAGACTATTTTCCATATCTTTGTTGCCATATTCACAATGTTTCTTTTTTGTGGGGAAACTCGAGGTGGTGTAATGGTTAGTTAGTAAGCCTGGAGATAAACTTCAAATTATTCTTTAAATTAAAAAACAAATCTTGGTGAAGTAGGGATGCAATTTCAATGCCACATACTTTCGACCTTGTGCCACATCTGAGCTATGCTTGGAAAATTACTATTCACAATGTTTTGGCCATTGTACCTTCTGGTCTTCTTCAGGATCTGTTTATATTTCTGAAATGAGGTATTGTAATTATTTACACTATTTACATTGTTTGGACTGTTGTCCTCATCTTTTTGACATATTTAAAACATTTGGCTGTTTTATGCTCCGGCCTTCTTTGGACTGTTGTCCTGATCTTTGTTTCTATATTCAAAATGTTTTGGCCATTGTATGCTCCTGCCATCTTTAGGTGGCTGGAATTTTGAACGGAACCCTTTATTTAGTCCACAGGTGTAGAGTGTTCCTCAAGGACACATGACCCAGTGGATAAAAGTGTTGGTTGAATCCTGTAACTTGAGCGAAAGAGTTGTGAGTTCAATATCTGGCTACTGCAATGGTGAACAAAAACTTGGCGTGTTGAGTTAAAGTGAGATAACTTAGACATCCAGAAGAGGCATGGCATGTGAAATGTACAACAGCTGAAACGTTGTGAATATGGCATAAAAAAATTAGGACAACAGTTTGAACAATGAAAATAAAACATAAGCTGATGTTTAAGTTATTTTTTAAATGGATTTATTATATTGTAAGACTTTTCTAGACAACAATAGTATTTTTCAGTTGTATTTTTTATTTTGATTATACTTTCATAAAATTGTGTTTTGAGTAATAATAAGACTGTAGACTTTTACTAAATATTTGAATTCTCTGTAGTAATGCTAAGTTTTATTTTTGATACATATATATATATATGTCTTTTGAAGAATGTAAAGTCTAAAAGTAAAAGTGTTCTTAATGTTTGTTATGACAGCTTTTGAAAAATTTGATATTTTTATTGGTTAGATTGTTACAAATATATTATTTTTATTTCTGTGTACACACATATAAGGGCACAATCAAAAGTCAAAACTGGAATAAATACAAAAATTAACTTTAGTAGTTTTGGAGGTACTTGTAGGAAATTCTGTCATCCAGGCTTTTTTATATTAAATATCCAAACATTCAAATTGCAAACAATAATAAAATAAAGATGAGAAAAAAGGAATGAAAAGCTATGTAGGCATATCTTCTCTTGTGTCTGGCTTGCTGAAAGTCAATTCTGTAGGTTATTATAAGAAATTTTTTTCCAAAAAGTTGGTTCAAGATAAATAGTGTTTTAATTTCTCTGATTAGTCAAATATTTCACATGATGATAATTTTTAACCAATAAACAAGTTGATTTAAATGGTCTGTGCTGTTTTGTGAAATTTTTTGGTATGTTTGTAATATTGTTTGTTATTAGGTAGAAAATAAAGTTTGGTCATGTTTTAATATGATGTATTTTTTTTCAATTTTTGTTGAAATAGTCACAAGGGTCATGTGACAGCCAGTGAATGACATCAGGGGATAGAAAAAAAAATAAATATGAAATCAATCATTATCTACTGTCTTTCTGATTACTCTTTTGTTGTTCTTGCACCTTAATAATGATTCTCTTTTTTTCTTATTCTTTCACATTCAGTAAGCCCTTACATCCTAGTGGCTTTATTGCCTTGCATGTGATGATATGATTTTAAAAAAGAGCATTGTGTATGGTTCTGAAAGTGAATAACTATTTCACTTTACATGCACAAACACAATGAATGAGTTCAGTCATGCAAAGGGAAGAAAATTTAGCAATTTCTTGGTTGTGTGATGTGAACACTAGTGTTGAAACAGGAGTAACAAGGAATCCTTAAACCTATTTACTAAAAATATCTCATGTGGTTGGTTTGTCGCCATCATATCAATGAACTCCCACTAAGACACCTTATTCTCAATCTGGATGGTTTTGGATTTGTTTGTTTAGAGGCATATCAACTCCTTATGGGTCATTTAATGCTGAAATGTAATTTTGGGGGGGAGCATTAGTAATTTAATTTACAAAAATCTCTTGCTGCTAATTTTTATTCTTTTTCCAAATATGTATTGTTGGTATTTTTACTATAAAAAATTATTTTTAAACTTTCATAATTATGGACCCCAGTTTGGGGGTTAATTATTTGCCCATAGTTGGGACCCTAACAGGTACTACCACCCTGGGTTAGTGTTGTGGCCTTGTTAGGGTCAAAAATAAAGACACAAAGAGAGGAATAAAGTTAAACAAATATATCAACAGAAACAGTAATACAGACATGTAAAAATGAGTGTTATAACAAGAATGTTTGGCCTGACTGTCAGAGCTGACTGCTGGAAACTTCCCTCTCCAAAAGGCAGTACCTGCTCCTATTTATAGCTGGGAGAGTCCATGTATGCATGGGTAAATTACCATAACATTTAGGGTGGACATGGGAACAACAGAAATTATGAGGTGGTTCTACAATCCTCAAAATCTCCTGATCAGAGGCTTTGCTACCGGATGTAGTTTATTGTCATACCCAGGAGAAATTTTCAGATCCTTTCCTTAGACCAATAGGCAAGCTGCTTTCTTCAGTTGCAGACAGGAAGATCAACAAAAATATGTTGGTCCTCTATTGACTGCATTATCAGAAGAAGTGATAAAATACTTAAGACTTATCTGAATTAAATCTATAGGTCTATAACTGCTATTTGAATGAGTCTTACTTGAAATAGGTCAAGCAGATAGCTTACAACAGCCTATAAAATTATTAGATTCTTTTTCCCTTCAGGATATTGACAATCATGACTCCACAATTTCCTGCTCTTTGTAGCTCTTAATAACTTTTGACTTTTAGCTATCTCTTCAAACCTCTTTCTGTCATCCATTCCCTCAAGCTTGCCAGGTAGATTATGTGTTGCTTTCTTCATACTCTCTTATCTTCAATATTTAATCTGTGAGTATCAAAATTTCTAAGCCTTCTTTCTTCTATGTGTTCCAGAAACATCAACTGTCTCTTTCTGATGTTAAGTATGAATATCACTTTTTTTGTCTCTGTCCTTTGTCTTTTGTTGTTGCACACATGTTTAGTTCATGGTATTATCAGCATTCTTCCATAGAAACACATTTCTGTTGCTTCAAGTCTCTTCTTCATCTGCCAGCATTCACTGCCATATAGGAGTTTTAATACTATATAACAGTTCAGTACTCTTTTCTGTTTCTAACAATATTTTTCTGTTTCTTAATACTTTGTTTAGCTTCTGGAAGGCATATTTCGCTATCCCAATGTGCCTTTGCATTTCTGCATCAAACTTTCCATCCTCTGTTAATATGCTTCCCAGATAACTAAGTTGTTGCACCTGTTTGATTTTAGTTTCTCCCATTTGTAATTTACATGCTGAGCAATTTCTTTTGTTAACAACTATGCATTCTTCTTGCAACTGATGTTTCGTTATTTCATCTCACTTTCCGTTATGACCTTTTATAGGAGTTCTAGTACTTTCCTTTCTGTGTCTGCTGTTAACACAGTGTCATCTACATATCTTAAGACATTGAAAATTTTATGACAATTTGTAAATCTATCATAAGAGTTTACTTTTATTCATTTTGGTTAATAATCAAAATTAAGCACTCATGGATAGAAGGAAAAAACATGGTTTATTTCTTTCAGAGATTTTTTTTAAGTTTCAGAGCAAAGAATTTATTACCATTGTTATATCAGCTTTGAAAATGGATGCATAATATGCCTACAGTAAAACATTACTGATATATTCAGAAAGAAAACCAGAAAGACTTCCAGAAGTAGAAAAATGCCATCCCAGAGAATCAATATGGACTTATTTCTTTTAGAGTGTAAAAGACACCTGAAATTAAAAGTGGGGCATCAGCCACTTTTGATTTGGTATGCTGGGAAGGAAAATATGGGCATCAATTTGCATGCTATCTGAGCACTTCAGAAATCAAATATGTTTTACAGTTTCCATTGGATGTACCTCCAATGGAAACTGTAAAACATATTTGAACTGGTTTTGTCATACGCAAGCAAAGAAACAGTTGTGTAAATGTAGAACCAGTTTTCGAGAAAATCCTTCTCAAAAGAGAAAAAAGTTGATGGTATCAAAGGTGAAGCATTGAGACAAAAGCTGATGGTAAAAATGAATCAAAATAACCTCACCTGTCCAGCTGATTGAACAAAGCGCTATCTTTAATACAGGATTGCTTAAATGCATATATGTTAAAATGAGGGTAATATTCGTTTTATTAAGAATATTCATAAGATTATATGAAGTTTGATTTTTGAATGTTTAATATAACATCTACTATATTTTGTCAAATTTCTCTTTTAATTAAATATTGAAAATATTCAATTTTATAATTTGCAAAACGAATAAAAATATGTATATTATTTTGCAGTGTTGTGACACTATTTAGCTATGGTAATTGGCTAACTAATTAACCGTAGAAATTAAAAACGGAAAGACTTAAGGCGAGAAAGAGCTATATCGAAAGATAGACTGAGTGACATTAAAAAGAAGAATTTATTTTATTTGCAAAAGAAAGATACTTTTCGCAAAAGACAGAAAATCATTCAGAAGCAGTGAGACTGTGATTCTGTCAAATTAATTGTCATGCGAAGGGAATGACACGTCAAACGAAACAGAATTCTAAAAGATAAACACGCATGCGACCATGGAGGAAATTTGGCTTGAGACCACGCTGGAGAGTGGCCATTGATTATCTTTCATAAATATCATTTAACTTTAATTCTTGTGTCCAGCGAAGAGACCCATCTGGTGTATGTACGAATCTTGGCATGAGAAAGGAAATTGCGGATGAAAGTGTTATTATTACTTTTTTAAACTGTTGACGTCAGACGCAGTGTCGTCGAAAATAGGCATCTGGTGATAAGAGAATTTTAAGACATGAAAAAGATAAAGAATTTAATTATCAGGTAAACATGACTACCCAGTTAAAAGTTGACTAAGTGGATTTGGGATGTAATAAAGAATTAATTGGCAATCTGGGATTTGTAAATGTTTTGGCCGAAGGAAAAGAAAAAAGAAAAGAAAAATTGGATTTTGTAAACAAAATTTTCGATAATAATTCTAAGAGGCCCAGTCTAGCCACGCCTACACTGCCGAGAGGTCATTGGCCAACTGATAGCATGGGTGATAGACGGAGGTGAATGTATGAGAAAGACGGATAAGTTGTTAACACCCACTGAGGGGATTGGTATGAGATACTAATGTCAGAGAGGAAGAGTCTAGGAGGATAACTCTCCTCCGACCTTCCCTCACGGACGAGAGAGAAACCCCCGAAATAGAAAGTGAAATGAGAAGTAATTAATATCCTGGCCTAAGAACAAAGAACATTCTTGTTGAGAAATAAGAATTGTCAAAGAACCCAAACCAAGACAGGCCCCCATCTCGGAGTTGGTCGGTGTCCATATAAACATACGTCTCGAGGCAGCTGAAGCGAGTTTCGGCAGAGAGTGCCAGACATGATCGGAGTTACAGAGTCAGTGTTGTCTCAGAAGCTGACCGAAAGATTTCTACGTCCTTTTTGACTTAGTCTTCCTACCGAAAGCAAGTTTTTATTGACGAACGACTTAAGATACCATAACTCGCTTAAGAAACGCAAAAAGTGTCACGAATCCATAGATTCGGTCCGGGAGAGAAACACACTCCTGTGTTCAACAGATAAATTGTTATTTTTCAACATATTTGAACCTCGTGAGTTTGTTTTATTATTTTTCTTTTACTTACGCTTGTGCGGTATCACCTTTACCCCGGATTCAGTTTGCACTACGGCCCGATGCCTGATTGATTTCGTCTACTTAAGATCAAAGTCACAATGTGGGTAGGTTAGACTTGACATCAAAGCAGTTACTTTGGTGACCAAGCGTTGGAGGCGAGCTGAGAACAACAAATCTGGTATCGAACCGGAAACGACCAGATCGACCGGGACACAGGCTGGTGGCAGCAAAAAGGAGTCAACCCCAAAACGCTGGTGGAAGAAACCTTACGTGTTCATTATCTCTGTATTTTGATGTATCAGTTATTAGTTACGTTTTGGTAGGGGTAGGGATGTATTTTTTAATGAAATCTGACATCCGTTAAATGCATGTCGTCTGGATTTTTTTAAAATTTTATTGTTAACGGCAAAAATTCTCACGGCATTTGTTTCTATTTGTATATTTAAAGATTTTTTTGGTGGGTGTTTAGGTTAGAATACGTTTTATTTAACTACGATTTGAAAAATATTTTCACTTTTAATTTTTAATATACTATATTTCTTTTAAGAACAAGTAAATGTATTAGAATCCCTTACAGTATGTAGAATTATTTCACATCAAGTATAAGTATGTATATTATTAGGTAACAATTTTTTTATTTCATATTTAAATATTATTTTAATAAAATTTATGACAATGACGGCAAAAATAGCTAATTAGTTTCACTGATTTAGTAAACTTTTATTTTTTATATAAACCTAGTAATATATTGTTTCTCATGTAAGTACAAAGGACATGGGTCATTCAATGGCTTACATCTAGCTTTTCATATTAATTTCATTTTACTGTAGGTGTTTTATTGGATTTTTTTAAGTGCTTGTAGTACTTAGAGAGAGGTCTTTAGGTTAGAATACGTTTTATTTAATAACAATTTTAAAAGATGTTTAGGTTAGAATTCGTTTTATTTAACTACAATTTTAAATACAACTTTAAAATATTTTCACTTTTAGTTTTAATAGACTATATTTCTTTTTAAAAGAAGTAAATGTCTTAGAATTACTTACAGTAAGTAAAATTATTTTTCCATATCAAGTATAAGTATGTATAGTACGATTTTTAGAATTTTATATTTAAATATTAGTTAAGTAAAAATTTATGACAATTACGGCAAAAATAGCTAATTATTTCTCTGATTTAGTAAACTTTATTTTTTTTATAAACTTAGTAATATATAGTTTTACATGTATGTACAAAAGAAATGGGTCATTCAATGACCTACATCATCTAACTTTTCATCATAATTTCATTTTTCTGTAGGTGTTTTATTGGATTCATTTAAGTTCCGGTAGTACTTTGAGAGAGGTGTTTAGGTTAGAATACGTTTTATTTAACTACAATTTTAAAAGATGTTTAGGTTAGAATTCGTTTTAACTACAATTTTAAATATAACTTTAAAATATTTTCACTGTTATTTTAATAGACTATTTAAAAAAAAAACAAAAAAACAAGTAAATGTAATAGAAGTACTTACAGTATATAAAATTATTTTTTCACGTTCAATATAAGTATGTATATTACCTGGTCACAATTTTTAAATTTATTTCTATTATTAAATATTATGAAAGGAAAATTTTTGATAATGACGGCAAAAATAGCTATTTCATTTCTATGATTCAGTAAATTTTTATTTTTTAAAAACTTAGTAATATATAGTTTCTTATAGTAGATGGGTCATTTAATGACCTACATATTCTAGCTTTTCTTATTAACTTCCATTTTACTGTAGGTGTTTTATTTGATTCTTTTAGGTGCCAGAAGTACTTCGAGAGTGATGTTTGATTTTTATATTTATTTATCCTAAATGAACTCTGATGTTGGTTGAATCTTTTTTTGAACTGATGGCTAGTGCAATCTATATTTTTATGTTTTCAGGATTTTCAATCGAAGAGATATTGTATTGGTATACTAATGATTCCGTGCGACATTTATTTTGTAGAGGGAATTTATGAGGTTTTCTACAGTTACATAATTTTTGTTTATTTTCATCAGTTTTTATTTTTCCATTGTCTAAATTTTTTTGGTTTTGGTATAAGTGTTTATTTAAGATATTAGCATTATGTTTCTTAGTACTTTTTTCTAAGTTTTCCGTACAGCTGTAACCCAATTTTAGTGTGTTTTTATTGAAAATAGTACTTAGTTTACTTTCACTAGGAAAATGCTTGACTATCAATGCGAGGAATTTTTGTCCTAATTTGTTCTTTACCATTTGGTTGTATGGGGGTGTATACCAAATTATTTTTCTACATCTGTTTTTTCTATGCTTTCCATTTTCATTTTTTATATAAGTTACTTTTGGGTTTTTCTAGCCACTCTCTTTTAGAGCTTTATTATAGGAATTGATATGCTCATCGAAAATATTGTCATTTGCTGAATTTGTACTAATTCTTTTACTGATAGATAACGGTATATGTTTAATTATAGATGAGGTTGATTTGATTTAGTGTGTATATATAAAGGATTGGTGTTGGGTTTATTATAAGGTGTGTCTGTATTTTTATTTAAATCTAATGTTATATCCAGGAAGTTCACTTTTTTTTTAATTTAGTGCGAACCGTAATTTTTAAGCCCATGCTTTTAAATTCTTTATATAAAACCTTTATAATTTTATCTATTTTGAAGTTAGTTGAGTTTCTAATAACCATAAGTCCATCGTCTCTGTACAAACTAATGTCAGTTATATTAATATCACGGTGCGCTGTAAGGTTGTATAATATAAAAAGACCTATGAGATCGGAAGACTCAGCTGTGTCTAGTGATTCCATTGTGATGACAAAGTGGTCATAAGAATTCTTAATCCATTGCTCACCTTTATGTATCAGTACCTATTTTTTCGCATATAGAATAATGTTCTTTTCTTCATCTGTAATATCCGTATAGTGGGTGGCAAAGTCCAACGCATTCATAAATAGTTCTTTAGATATTGATTGGTAATAATTATCAATATCAAATTGCATTCGCTTGAGGATGAAATGGAACTAATGTCTTTAATTTAATTAGAAAATTAAATTCGGAGCTTTCAGCTTCCATTTTTGAAACATTGTTAAAACTGTGTAGCGAAAAAAAAACATATTTTAAATCAATTATATATATATATATATAATCAATTACCCCCAAGCAGGGTGATAATGCCCCTAAGACACGAGGTCTACTACACGTAAAAGAAAACTTTAAAAGGAACTGGGAACATAGTCCAAAACAGGAAACAAGGAATAAACCTCTGCTGCTGTTCAAATGAGTGGGGATGGTTGTGACTCGGATACTTTTTTTTTTTAGTTTCTCATATAAAAGTAATTATTACGTCCTATAAGAGTTGATATGGATGGAGAAAGGAAGCCAACAACATCTCTTATCGCTTCTCCACTACCGGTTTATCTCAGACCTAGTACCATCTCTAGGGAAATTGGACCGATGTTCGAGGGAAAAGTCAGTTTTAAAGCTTTATAAAGGGAAATGTAGACAAAAAGTGGGGTTCTCCCTGAACAGAATTGCATTAACTTCCGTGATTCCTTGTAGTCAAGAATTGCTAGTGGAGGCGTAATTTTGAAGCTTTTATTAGCTTCCTCGACAATATCACCACATCTGCCGTGTTCTCGAATCGGTTGTAATCACGATGTGGATCCTTTCGGCATTTTGCGAAAATGTTTTTCATCTTTCAAAAGAACAATTAGAAACTTCTGAGCGAATTTTTTCATTCTAAAACTTCAAGCAATAATTCACTCCTATATTGACCAGGTTGAATTAATAGTATAATGTCAAGTAATATAAACACACAATTCTGTTTCAATCGTTGTCAACACGTTAACCTGGCCGAAGAGAAACTTTCTGGTTAATAATTTTTGTAAATTCGATTATAGGTTTTAATCTTTGATAATTGGTTGTATTTTATTATATTTCACAATTTAGTCCCGATAACTAAAAGTAATAAACTATTTCGATATTATTCTCATTATTATATACATCATTATATTTAGGAAACTATATTTCTTTAGATAGGAAAGCTCTGCTTTTATGAATGTTCCAAACAAGACAGATTAGTATAGCCTTTAGAGCCAGAGGAAAAAAAAATAATTACCCTGAAGAAATAATTACAAAGATAATAGGGAAGGCGCCGAGAGATAAAAATATGATTAAGATTATCAGAGGAGATCTATATGTAAACACAAACACATTATCTATTAAAAAAAAACAAAAGGATTTTTTATCTGATATTATTTCTTTCTACTCCAAACATTATTCTGTGGATACCTAATCTTGAAGAGACACCGGATTAAATGGTAATTTTTCCCTCAAAGGAGATATATAAGTTCGAACCCCACCGGAGAGCACACCTTTATTAAGTCTCTCGAATGTATAGGGGTAATTCATACTGTTTAAAAAAAGGGGCGTTTACAAAAACATGCGTTTCAAAAAAAATATTTGAAGTGGTATATATTTTGAATGAATATATATATATATATATATATATATATATATATATATATATATATATATATATATATATGTACGAGAGCAACGTTGGTCTCAGTCGATGGCCTTACGCTACTCGGGTCGTCTTCCATGTCCTCATGTTCCACAGATCCTCTTGTGCCACTCGAAAACCCAGGAGCGCGACATTGTCTCCTCCCCGTACACTTGCTGCAGTAGTTTGAGTGCTTCCGATGGAGTTTTCTCCAGACGGACCAGAAACTTCACGTTGGTTCGTTGCTTTGTGCCCATCGTTTGGCGGCCTAAATTTGAGGAACTGTTAATAAAAACAAAACTTAAAAAAAAAACTAAATGGCGACAGAGAGCTGAAATTATAGTTATATACAGGCAGTTCGGAAAATCACTATGAACTTATATTTATACAGATATGTCTCACCATAAAATACAGGAGGAGAATATGAATAAAATTTATAAACACTGTTGAAATTGACGCCTGTTAGTATCAACATAAGCTTGGATCCTTCTTATTTTATTTCTGAACACCGCTGTCAGTTACTCGTCTGAAATAGACGGAATGAATGTCATTATCGCTACTTTGAAGACATCCAGTTTGAGTGGACGATCTCGACACACTACAGATTTTGATGCTGCCTATCGATAAAAGTCGGGTGGATTTAGAACTGGTGAGAGTTGCGAAAAGGGAGTCACACGTCTTTGGAAATAATGCGGTATGCAAAAGTTTTCTCCGAAAACTGCATAGACTTGTAATATATGTTGGCAGTAGTACCACCCTGTTGAAACGAAGAGTCCTTGATTTCCTCACTTATCTGATCGATGAAAGTGGGAAGAATATCCGAACAATGAACAATAGCGCCCACTGTTTGTAATCATAAAGAAAATAGGGTCAACAATTCGACGTCTGGGGTGGAATCTGAAATATAAAAAAAATATTAGTAAAGTACACAGTGACTTCCGGTTCTTCCAGGATATTACGTCACACGTTGACGCAACTCCCTAATCACTACCCCACTCATAGCTCAAGCAGCACACTACGTTTTGTTACGTTTCTGACACACCTCGTATATATATATATATATATATATATATATATATATATATATATATATATATATATATATATATACAGGGTGTATCAGCAAAATTGTCCAAACGTGTAACTGCATAATTGTCCATCCTAAAAAAAATGTTTAAAATCTAAAAAACCACTAAACTGATTGAGATGTTATTCTACAGGTTTTCAGATAAGATGGTTAGCCATCTTGACACGATATCTCGATATGATATTCCGTAACTTCCTTTCAGTTATTCAGCGAAAAAGAGAACAGCTTAAAATCCTTTTCTGTCAGCGCCACTGTCTTCTCAAACGAACAATGGTGAGAGGAGAAAAATCATTCAGACCTCTAATGGTACCAGCATTTATACTCTGGCTTCCATCTTCAAAGTCCATTCAAGAACTATCAAGAGAACGGTGAATTAGTTTAAAAAAGAGGGAACAGTAGAGATGAAAATTGAATCGGGGGGAGGTCACAACTAGGAGAGGGGATCATCGTTTCAACTCAGAACTAAAGAGATCTATTAGAAAAGATCTAACTTAATCCATAAGACGTTTGACACGAGACAGAGGAGATTCAGCTATGACAGTTCAAAGAGCAGTATAAAAGACTTGAAAATGAAATCATGCGTGAAACCTGTGAGACACCTTGACAGGACAGAAGCCCAGTAGGTTCGAGGCCAAAGATCACCTTAAATAATTTGGAAAATGATTCTGGAATAATATATTTGCCTTTGAAATATATATTAATCCTTCATGAGCTTCCGATCCTTAGCTATGACTAATTAATGATAAACATGTCATTTTCGTTTATGATCGATTTCATCATTATTATTCTGCTAAGCATGGTGATTAATTATACATTCCTGTTGCTCAAAGTAACGTCCAATTGTGCTATAAAAACCTCGGAGAATTCAAGTATGATATATTTAATCATTTCTAAAATACAGCGGTTTACAGCTTAATCTAAGAATTGGACACGATTTGAATACTTTTGCTGTTACAATCGGTATGTATGTATGTATGTGTCTAAATATATATATATAGATATAGATAACTATGCTCGTTTCGAAAAACCCTCGAATTTTTGATTTGCCACGAATCAAATCAATCTCGAGGGAAAAAAGGTTTTAAAAAAAAGAAAGAGCTACAAACATGAAAGTCTGTCGAAAAAAATCGCACAGATACAGGTTTGAAGCGCAAAGAAAAAACCCCGACACGAGTAAACAACTAACTAACAAAAGAGCTCAATACAACCGTAGCGCAGACCTAGATAAACCTAGTGAGCCAGACAAACCTACCCAGGTTTCACCTAAACGGATCGTCAGGGAGATTCGGCCAAATTTCCCTGACGATCCGTTTAGATGAAACCTAGGTCGGTTTGTTTGGCTCACTAGGCGTATCTATCTATATATATATATATATATATGTGTGTGTGTGTGTGTCTGCGTATTGCTCAGAATATACAAGGCCAAAGAGCTACTCGGTGTAGAGGGTAACTGATGAACCCTATACTTGAATAGGTTAAGATTTTAGTAATCGGAAAAGCATCATGGGAGTAGGTGCCACAAAGTTGCGGTTCGTGGGAACTTCGAGTGGAACTTATGAATGGAATGAGGGTTGTTCGCCACAATGTGCCTGGCATGGTGGGTCTTGGATGCTAAGGTTAGAACTGGGGAAAGAAAGGAATGTAGTTCGTTAAAACATTTTCCATAGAAATAGCAAGAGGTTTACAACAAGGGGTTGTAGGGCGTAAAAGAGTTACTCGCTTTCGGAACCTATTGAGACTGGAAAGATATATTTTTAGTTATATCTGGATATGAATTTCTACACACACACACACACACATATACACACACACACACATATATATATATATATATATATATATATATATTGTCATCTACAGACAGTTTCGCTCTATCACAGCTCATCAGTGTCACTAGACGTCCGATTGCCTCTAGCTAGGATCGAAAACCGGCTGAATTAGTGTCAGTCGGAGCTTCTACTCCTGGCGCACGGCAAGGATGAAGGTGAATTTAAGCGTATTTATTTTTATTTAACTACACAGTGACTGAGAGAACTCGATTCGTTTTAGCGAAGAGTCTTGCAGTATTAGCATTATATATATATATATATATATATATATATATATATATACGACTCTCTCGTCGAATTCGACGTATAAGGGTCAAGGAGATCAGTTCCTGGGAAACCGACAGCCCGACAACAGCACATGAGATTTGATTATCGTGGGGAAGTTTACGTGCAAGTCCATCCACACTTTTTGAAGGGCCGAATACAGAGACCCAAAGGACCCTCCGCAGATTTTGAATTCAGAGTTGTCCTTCTCCCAGACCAGTTGCCATCCAAGGCTATAGAACCCAGTCTGTCCTGCTATTTACCGATAGCTAGAGGGAGAAGAAGAGGATTCACATCTTTCCCAAGCGTATTAGCATGTAATGGATTCGACTGGAATTCGAACTCGGATCTCCGATTCCGAGATCCAAGCCTCTGTCCATTACTCCACCGTGCTCGCTCGCTCGCTCTCTCTCTCGCTCTCTCTCTCTCTCTCTCTCTCTCTATATATATATATATATATATATATATATATATATATTACCTTAAAAGTTACGCACATCTATGTCTCAACTGACCGAGAATAGATACTATTGTTAATATCAGTTGATGGATCGCTAGTTTTCTCTGATTCTGAATAACATTAACCAAATACATTATTCATCAGAATATATTAACAAAGGGCAGGTTCAGACACTATCTTCCTTAACGGTGAAGCTATGTCGTGGCATTCCTGCTGAATTATCTTCTCACAAACGCCCAACTACATTGCCTCATTTGCCCGTGAGCAATGTGTCGCAGCTGGCGAGGAGATATTAAGATAGGGAAAGAAATGGACATTAAACAAAATCAAGAAGCTGAAAATTTCATACCATTGTTGCAGACTTTAAATTGACTCACCTGGTAGGTGGCAGGTTGAATAAAAAGGAGAGTAACACAGAAAAGGAGAGTAACACAGAAAAGGAGAGAAACACAGAAAAGGAGAGGAAAACCTTTTGTGCTGAAAATAATGATCTCCTTTATTATATATGACAGTAACAGTTTTAGTGGCTGAGGATTTTTGGTCAAAAATAACATAGCGAGCAGCGGAGAAATATAAGTGAAGCTGAGACAGTAATGAGATCATGCAAAAGATACTCTCTAAAATAAAAACTAATTATAAAATAGTAGTAAGCATCCGTTTAACTCATGTTGCAGGACTGGATTAATCCTTTTGGTTAGTATAGACTGCAACATAAAGCCCCACAAGTTTTTATAAAGTAAAGATTTTAATCTTCTAGATGTTATAACTTCTAGTTTCCTAAACTGAAATGATATCAATATGATAATCATATTTATTTGACTTTGAAACAGAAAAGCAATGAAAGGAATGTTTTAGTTTGTGCCATTGCGTTTCAAATATATAACGTTTTTTTTTTCCGAATGTTTAAATCTTAGAACTTTTTATAACTAGACTTTTTTGCAACATGCTGAAGTGTGTTGAATACTTCACAGTATTTAGTATGGATGAAATAGCGCTAACATTTTTGTCGAGATTTACAGACTTTACGTTTCGTTCAATTTCGCAAACCAATCGATGAAATTTGAATAAGCTGAATTGTTTGGAAAAATACTTTGACAAAAAACTACTTTACGGTTTAATCATTTTTTTTTTAATTTAATTTAATTTTGTAGCAATTCATGCTAAACAATATTTTTTCAGAATATTTCTTTTTCCATTTTATTTTACAAGAATAAATTCTTAGGATTTCTTACTCTTGAGCATGCAACATACAAGCAACTGCATTATTCGAGTACTTCTCGCCTGTGGATTTCTCTTTCAGTTTTTTTTTAACCAAATTTGATCTTCAAAAATTTAAATACCATGACAACCGTTATCGACTGTTTCTCACTCACTAAAAATGGATTTGTTTTTCTTATTCTTTCATACTCAGTAACTCCTTGTGTCTTAGTGGTCTTATTGCCTTACTTGGGGTGAGAAAGAAACAACTTGACAAGCCATTTCACAGCAAACGGAAATAGAAAGTGAATGCATCTTTTTCATTTTCATTTGTTTTTTATTCTATATATCGGAAAATCTCAGTTGCATGTCTGTTTTTTTTATTTCTATATTAAAATGGTTTTAAGAATTTCATATTATTCCAGTCTGTAAGACCGACTACCGACTTTAATAACTCCGCGCTAGCCGCAATCTGTTCCAGTTAGGTTATAACTAGCCACGCCATCTCTTTGCTCCGTTGGAAGTCTTGTTTTGTTTAGTTTATCTGTCGAATTAAATAAGCGGCAGGCGCGTGGTAAACCTTTTAGCTGAAAACTAATTCAAATTACAAGGCCGGTCTGATAATGACAAACGACCATTTATTATTACATAATTACTACATTATTTCGTCTGCTTTCCTCATTCTTTTGTAGCTAGGGCGATCGCTAGTCTCTCCACAAAACTTTTCTCTCTTTCAGGCTTTTTACTATGAACAATCAATATAAAAATAGTAGCGACTTCGGCATACGTCTTCATTCTTTCTTTCAAATCAGTTTCTTCCTTTTTAACTCAACTCCGTTCTTTTAACTTCAGTGAAAACTGACTAACGACCAGAGAACAAAACGGACCTTACTTGGCTGAGGCGGCTTTCTTCCCATGACTGCATGTGTGGAGCTTTCTGTTTATAAAGTCGTCGGACATTGAAATTGTCACGTAGGCTTTAAAAAAAAAAAAACTAATGCCCAGAAGCTGGTTGTCTATCTGAGGCTACTGGATAAGTATATTTCTTTATTTTCTGAAGTTGGGTACATGTATTTTGAGTAAAAAGGAAAATATTCCTATAATGTTCATCGTTCGTTCATTCAAAGATTCTCTCGTATACCCACCCTTTTATATTAGGAATATAGCTTTCGACTTTCACCAGTTCCAAACTGAAAGTCTTAATCAGGTGTTTTCTTTCGTTGCAATTAACCATTTCATTTAATCACTTTTTCCATCAGAGTTTTTTTCAACACGCTATTCCCATACACTTTTTTTCATATAATCATTTCACTCCAAGCAAGGGTTTAAAGCCACTGAGACGCATGTTAATTACTGTGGGGACAAGAGAATGAGAACACTTGTGAATAGAAAGGGCCAAATAGTACATAATTCCGAAAAACAGATGATGGCTATTGACGTCGCATTTAGATATTTGAAGATTGCAGGTGCCATGAAATTAAGAAACAGTGAGAGAATTTCTCAAGCGGAAAGTGCGAGAAAGAACCTATTAGAATAGAATTTACGGCTGCATCTAACTATATTAACAGTAAAACGATATGACCTAGTTGCCAATCTAGCGGTCGAGATACCAAGTAAGTGAGCTTAGTAGAACATGCCAGGAAAACATTTACAAAAAAAGACATACATAAGCCATGTAGGAATGTCACTGAAGTCAAGATGCAGGTCAGATGGTAATATTACAAATTCTTCTTTGAATTTTATCGAGAATCTCGGGATATAAAGGATGTTCCGATAACTTAGACCGATTTAAAATGTGAATTATTTTAAGTGCTAATGATTTTTTTTTTCAGATTTAACAACTTAAATCTTTGGCAATTTCAACCATGGAAAGATTAACAATCAAACAACGTGTTAAAGTTATCGAAGCCTATTACGAAGATGGGCGTTCAAACAGAATTTAAATGGAATTTCTCAGGTCGCATCATCTCTCGAAACAGCGAAGTCAATTGGCCACCACGATCGTGCGTCTTGACGCCTTTGGGGTCATCTCAAAAATAAGTTCTATGCCAACAAGCCTACAACAATTCAACTGCTGAAGGATGAGATAATAAGACATATTGGTGAGATTGAGGAGAAACTATGCAGAGATGTCATCAAAAAATGTTGACCATCAAGTGGAGGTGTGCCGCCGAAATCTTGGCGGACATTTGTGCGATATTATAAATTTTCACCAATAGAACTGATTTATTTACTGCTAACTTTGATCCGTCTTAATGAAAGACCCCCCTTATAACAGGAGATGCAGACCAGGTATGGCAGAATTTTCAATGCATGAACAAATGATAGATTTATAAATGTGGAAGATAGCCTGAAACAATGAAGTAAATCTCCACGCAGCATAGCTAGCAATTGATTCAATATAATTACTCCACTTCATGTCAGTAGATAAAATGAGATCAAGAAGGCGAAATGTGCTGCTTTCATGGGGGGGGGGGTAAACATCGGCCATGCTGATAGAGGGCAAAATGTTTCTCTATGGTTATTAGCGGTTTCGTTTTAGAGGTGTTAGCATTTGCAAAACCATTTATTTCCTCGTTTAACAACTGATTGGAGGTAATGCACAGATGATGAGGCAACAGAGATATGATTCTACAAAAAGATGCTGAAAATCCCATGGATTGAACATGTGAGTAACGAAGAAGTTTAATGAAAATCTAAAGAAAAAGAATACTTATGCTTAGAATAAGAAAGATATGGCTGAAATTAATAAGACACCTAATAAGGAAAGCAGGCTTGGAGAATTTGACCCTCACGGTGACAGAAACAGAGCTAGCATGTATAAATGGATGGCAAAAAAAGGATTGGGAACAGGGATTGGGCGGGCAGAACAAGTATTGTGAACAGGAATTGGGAGGGGAGAACAGGGATTGCGAGGATAGAACAGGGACTGGGAGGAATATGGAAACATGGATTGGGAGAGCATAACAGGGATTAGGAAGGCAGAACAGGGATTGGGAACAGGAATTAGGAGGGCAGAGTAGGGATTGGGAACAGGGATTGGGAGGGTAGAACAGTGATTGGGAGGAATATGGAAACAGGGATTGGGAGGGAAGAACATGGATTGAGAACAGGAATTGGGAGCGAAGAACAGGGATTGGGAACAGGGATTGGGAGGATAGAACACTGACTGGGAGGAATATGAAAACAGGGATTAGGAGAGCAGAACAGGGATTAACAAGGCAGAACAGGGATTAGGAACAGGAATTGGTATGGCAGAATAGGGATTGGGAGGGAAGAACAGTGATTGGGCGTAATATGGAAACAGGGATTGGTAGGGAAGAACATGGATTGAGAACAGGAATTGGGAGGGAAGAACAGGGATTCGGAACAGGGATTGGGAGAAATATGGAAACAGGGATTAGGAGAGCAGAACAGGGATTGAGAACAGGGATTGGGAGGGAATATCCGGGATTCGGAAAAGGGATTGGGAGGGCAGATCAGGGATTAGGAGGAATAAGGAAAAAATAAGCTTTACTAAGAGATACATAGGTTAGGTAGTTGTGGAGAGCTATTATCACAAACGATTTGAAGGAACAGGGCACAAATAAGAAGTGTGTCCTTTGTAGCGACATTTCTTTTAGATCTTCTCAGTACAGCATAGATAGTAAAAGTTGCTACAAAAGACACAAAAAGATGGAGAATCATGCGTGGAAAATTTTTCAATAGAGAATAGAAGCGAAATGTTAGCTTAAATGTTAAACGATAAATGTTAAAAAAAGACATAAAGTAAAAATTATGGATACATTTTTTTCTATAACGAAGAAGCAATGAATGGAATTTTAAAAACTGAAATGGGGAAACAAATATGAGAATAAAAAGTAACTGACTTCAAAATCGCTGTCAATACCAGCACCGTTAAATATATAACTATCTTAAACAAATTTAATATTGGAATATATCATGCAGTGTCAATGGAGAGAAAAAATGGTTCTAATAAAGAGAAAACAAGAACAGATTTCAGGTTTAGCGGAATAACGAAAATGGCGTAGAAAATAGGAATAGCAGAATTGGAAAATGTAATTAAGCTACAAATGAACGAGAGAAGAGATAACAAACGCAAAGATCAGAACTGAGTGAGAAAGGGAAAATGTGATTGTAAATCTTCTTTGTTTCTGTGCCGTTCACCTTCAGGGCGTGGGTGATCATGGCTCTCCATCACCTCCGTCAGAGCGTGGGTGATTATTGCTCTTCCAACACCGTTCAGCAATATATTCACACCAGTCCGTTAGGTAGGTGACCGACTGTTTTCCCCTGTCCCTTTTGCTTTCGATACGTCCTGTGAATATCAAATTCTCCAAGCCTTTTTTCCTCACTATGTGTCCAAGATATTTCAGCTAGCTCTGTGACAAGAGACAAAATTGAAAAGTTGGGATAAAACGAGAAACGGCAAAAGAAATAGACCCAGGGAAGAAAATACAGTTGTCATAGCTGGTCTCGTGCTCCTGATGTAAATCGTGAGATTTTTGAGAAAATCCAGAGAAGGAACTGTAATTTAATCGATCTTGGTCTGTCATTTTGAAATCAGTCACTTTCTCACAGACGTGACGTGGCTTCCTTTTGTATTTTCTACAAAAATTCCATGGCAACTTTTCTGACGAGGTTTATTTTTTCCTGGTGCCAACATGAATTAAAGCGTAGTACTAGTTTGACATCGATGTCTCAAAATTTTACTAGTGAAATAGCTAAATACAACAGCCTCTTCTACTCCAACAGCTTCTTTTTTCGAATTTCCCACCTGTGGAACTCCCTTCAGTTTACTTGCTTCTCTGATAATTACAATCATCAAAAATTTCATTGCAACATCAATTGCCATCTTCTATCTTCTTGAATCCCTTTCATCTTTTGTTTTTTCTTCAGTCCTCTCTATTTTCAGTCTTCTCTTTCACTTAAAATCCTTGTGCCCCCCTCTGCATACTAGTAGCATTTCAGCCTTGCTAGATGTGAAATGAAAAAAAACCTTGAAATATTCTCGATTCGCAGCATTCATCGACCAAGAGAAATATGGTAATATTAGCCATTTTTTTTTTATTTTTCATTTTTTTTACACCGAAACATTTGGTATTCATTGGTCGAGCAGCCAATGCTACGATGGGCTGAAATTTATAAAAAAATTCTAACAGTTTTCAGCAAAATAGGCTTAACTTTTTCCAGGGGGTTCCTTCCTAACTTTTTGTTTGAAGTAGCGTGGAACTTTATTATGTCATTATTTTCTGATGTGTTTTATACAATTTAGTTGTTACTGTTGTTAAAAGTTCTCAAATCATATGGTTTCTGTTATTTGGTACAATTCTTTGTGATCATGTAGCGCCAGTCCATGATGTTCTAAGGATGGACTTCACCAAGAACTACAGGCTTCAATCGCTATAGCAACAAGCTGGTTTTGAATTCAGAGTTTTCCTTCTACTTGTCTTGTTGCCATATCTAGGCAAGATTATTTAAAGCAAGAAAATATTTGTGGATTGTAGGAATTTGTTTTAAATAATAATGATTTACAGATACAAGTCCTACTAATTAACCCATAGCTGGAGGGAGAAGAGTTAGATTCACACTTTTCCCAAGAGTAAGTGACTATAACGCATAAATATATAAAACGAACCCAACTCCGATTTCCAATTCAGAGCCGTTATACATTATACCACACTTACGGCATCTGATATTCCCAAGACCTCACCAGGTTCGACGTTGCTTAACTTCGCTGATCGTACGAGAACATATATTTCAACGTGATATGGCCGTAAGCGTGGATCCTGTTGGATCATCTGCTCTGATATCGCATGGAAACTAAAATACTCCGAACTGGTCAGTTAGATATTTGTTTGGTGTTGCCTGCATTCAATATGTTAAACCATTGTCGCTTGTCTTTTACAAGATTTATTCCTTGTCTGTGTGTGTTTTACACGAAATTGTTCGCTATTTTAACAAAAGCGAGGAAGCGGATCCCAAACTCCAGCAGATATTTCTGTTGTGTATTGTTTAATCAATAATTAACAAGGAAAATCTTAAGATAACGATTTCAAATGAAAATACATGTTTTAATGTTTTACGGTCTCAACTCAAAGACAATGATTTTTATAAGACAATGCTGACATTTGAAGCAGTGAAATCTATGTGCATTGTTTTCATAAGAGAATTCATAAGTGTTGTTAATTTTCCCTCGATCTTTATTGATTTTTCTATTGTTATTCTGAGACTCATTATATTTGGCAAAGCTTTTTGACGTACAGCCAGCGTGTCTCGTCATTGTTAGCATTAATGAAATTCCAGCGGTTGCTTTACTTTACACTGATTACAGCTTCCAGCTATATTTAGTCTTTTACATGGAGTGTCAGAGCATCGGCACTAAATCAATATTTGATTCAATATAGGACGAGGAATTCAGATGAACCTGGACATGAATAAGTGCCAAAAACAGATCGCTTTTAGACGGATGATTAATTTCAAACCCTGCTATTTGTATATTATTACTGGATAAATACGAACGACAATACTAAATATGTCGTGATAAAAAGGCACTCTATTTTGAAGAGTAAGGTCGTTAATATGTGATTAAAATCAGGACAAAACTATTTCATTTCTATGAGTCTGATGCAAAATTTTCCAGCATTTATTTTCTCAAAATTACCTTTTTATATTATTCAGTCAGTTGTGTACCATGCGTGATATAGGCGTAGGCGATCATGTATTTTTCGATACATGAATGACGAGGTAGATTTTTTCCCCGCAGTTGGTTGCCATTTATTTCTGCGGTAGACCATTCAAAGATGAAGCCGGTCTGTCCTGCCATTTACCCATAGCTGCGGAGAGAAGAAGAGGATTCATACCTTTCCCAAGGGTATTAGTACGTAAGTTTCGACTGGAATTCGAACTCGCCTCTACAGATTTCTCAATCCGAGCCTCTATCCATTACTCCGCTGTGCATACTGTATACTATTATATACTTATACTATTGCTCTCCAAATAAAATACTCTAGTTCCATTCAAGATAGTCCTTAATGAGAGTGTTGTTAGGACGTAAAAGAATGAACTAAGTGCATATTATGAAGACGTGTAGGACAGATAACGATTGACCCAAGGGCTGAAGAAATTATCTGTAGTGATTAGGGAAGCACTTACTCGAGGAACTGTCCTACAAAGTAACAGTTCTGCGGGAGAAGCTGGCTGAGTGAAACTTCCTGCTTACAAATGGAATACAAAACAAATAAGGATGAATTGACTCAATGTTTAAC
>CAHIKZ030005436.1:1447500-1545000 GCA_903632075.3 Acanthosepion pharaonis
GTTTTGGAGCCGTTAGAATTTGCAAGCCATTCTTGCCCGAGTTAACAACTGAATGGAAATAATTTTCGAGATTAGCTACCAGTTTTACTTTATCGGGTAAATCAGCATATATATCTTTTTGGGAACTGATGACATCGAAATGGTCGTTAGTGACGGTAAGAATGAACGTAGTTTCAAATTTAATACATTTTTACTAATTCGTAAATTGGATTTTATAAAAAGTTTCGAATAAATAATACAATTTTAAATTGGGTAAATTAGTATTTGATCCGTTATTTTTGTTTGCTTGTGTCTTTGTGTGTGTGTGTGTGTGTGTGTGTGTGTGTGTGTGTGTGTGTACTGGAAGTGTTTACATATGTGTGCGTGTCTGTGTGTCGGGTGATATGACCCTCTTTATTTACATTAAAAGAAATTAAATTGAATTAAATCAGTCATTTGACGTATATTGAATATAAATCCCAAGCTAAAATTTAATAATTTATCTTTCATTCTTTCTTTCTATTACTTCAAAATTGGATAATATTAAAAACTTGCAAACATCATGTAAACACAGAATTAGGTCACAGTCAAAAGGGCTTGACCGCTTTTGAATTGGTTCAACGGTTCGATTTGATTTCATGTAGCGCTCAATACATGTATTTGATTTCATAAGTAGCGGTCAACTTTAGGTGCGTCTCTGCACTAACTAGTCAGAAGAATCATAGGATTTACACCGAGAAGACGTGCAAATATATTTTTTTTTATTTACGTGCTGGCACTGACGTAAAATTGTCTTCCGATCTTCCAGAAACGGAAAGTTAGAAGTTTCCGGGATCACCAGGAACTTAAAAACCAAGATGGATAGTATCCTCCACTAATAAAAAGCAAAGCGCTTTCAGAACGATAATCAAACAAGTAAACAACACTGATCGATCGAAATATGTCTCTTATAAAGCGAAACAATTCAACTAAGACAAAACATGATTTGTCTATCTTGAACTATTTATAGAAAGAAGAGAAAAATGAATAATGATCAAAAATCGTCGATAAGTTTATTCGGCAGATAAGTAAAGCATTGAATATTTCTCTTATGATAAGTTTTATATTTTCTTTCCTTTCTTTATCGTCTTCTTTATCGTCTCCTTCTTTATCGTCTCCTTCTTCTCCCACATTATATCTTTATTATATTAAAATAAGTATAATTTTACATCTCGTGTTTGTTTTCTATACATTATCTGTGCTTGTATTGGTCTCTGAGTAGAAAATCTCATATTTTTTAAGCGAACCGCATTCGCAGACATGTTTGAATTTTGTCGAGAGATAAAATTCTTAAAGGTTGAGGGTGTTTGTATGTGTGTCCATTAAGTTACATTTGAAGAATTATTTAAAAATAATATTAAGATAATATGTTTAAATTACTCCGGAATTTGAAAAATCATTTTCCCAAGAAAATGTTATGAAATATCCTGTGAGTATAGCATTAATATTTTTAAAATTTTGGGGAAAAAATATAGAAAAATTACGTTTTAGTTGAAATTAAAAAAAAAAATATAAAAAGACTCTTTAAAAATATTATTTTCTTTTCTCAATTACTCAACCGTGTCCTTTTTTCAACTCGGATAGGTTGAATGACTGTAGGCAGAAGTCTCACTAACCTAATCAATGAGACAGCTGTCACGTTAAGGCCGGCTTCTCTAGGGAAATGTATGCGTGATTTGTGGTTGTTATTCTTTAATTTCCGATCAGCATTGATTACTAACTGCAGAAATATGACGTTCTGAGATTTCTGATAAAAAGTGGTGGAAACTAAGATGCAATATAAATTAACTGAAACATTATTAATAATTTATAGGTTTATGTATGGTGTCTGTACAGAAAAATGTCTAATTTAGAGAATTTAACAAAAAATAGTTTTGTTAATAATATTCCAGATATATTAGTATAACTGTTTTTTGATAAACAATTGTTGGGCTCCTGAACGTTTTGCGCAGTTCAGCCAAACACACACACACACATATATATATATATATATATATATATATATATATATATATATATATATATATATACTAGCAGTAGAGCCCGGCATTGCCCGGGTATGTAACAGTAAGAGATAGATCAAGTATCGACCATCATAAAGACTGAAAAATAAAATTGACAAAGATTATTGTTTAAGGTTGACGGACACGCATGTCTTAATTAGTTTTTTTTTTTTTTTTTTGTTTATTTACGAATTGGTCAAACCCAAACTCAAACAAAAACATTGTTTACAATCGTTATGAGTCTATCGATTGATGAATAGAATTTTATTATAAACAATTGTCTTGTAAATGGAATTTTTAAAGCATTCTGAATGTAAAAATAAAGTAAAAAATCTGCAAGACAATAAGAAACACTACCTGCCCAAAAAAGTGAAGTTTTGTTGAAATCGGTTGAAAATGTAGGTAGCCTTTCTCTGTAATCTTTTACAATTTATGATTTTTACTTATTGAATACAGTAAAAAAAATTGCATATTTTGCTTGTGGTGATTCATAATTAGAATTCTGATTTGAATATATTTTCCACTCGTTGTTTCTAATACAAAAATATTAACTTTATTTGGGTTTATTAATTCATTACAAGTACTGTGTTCTTTCCTTAATAATTATCGTCTTCGAAATATTGTTGTTTTTTGTCTATCAGATTTCTTACGTCAGCATTTTTAAATTATTTCTTAATACTTTCTTTTAAATATTGAATTAATTTCAAATAGAACCAATGCCTTATTGATCTGCCTTGTAACAAATTGCAAAGGGAATTGTAAAAACAGCCCTAAAGTACGTGGAATTAACTTTCCCTAAAGATAAAGAATTATCCGATTTTTCGATTCGTACAATCAGCAGAGATCGTTAGATTATTGTTTAGGTTGACGGACACGCATGTCTGAGTTTTTTTTTGTTTTTTTTACGAATTGGTCAAACCCAAACTCAAACAAAAACATTGTTTTCAATCGTTATGAGTCTCCCGATTGAATTTTATTATAAATAATTGTCTTGTAAATGGAATTTTTCAGCATTCTGAATGTTAAAAATAAAGAAAAAAGTGTTCAAGACAATACGAAACACTACCTGCCAAAAAAAGTGGATGTTTGTTTTATCGGCTGAAAAATGTAAGAAATCCGATCCCATATATAAAGGAACACACAAACACACACACACACACACACACACACACACACAACCTGTTTTTTTTAACCCGATGTGAGTTGTCCCCCTTTCATTCTCACGATGTGTCTTACTTAATCTTACGTGATTTCAAATTGATTTTGTTAAAAAACAATTGTGTTTTTACCATTTTCGGCGCCGTTAGAACTACCACAAGGTAATTTTATGTCGTCCTGTGAAGTTTTGTTGAAATCGACTAAAAAATGTAGGAAATCCGATCCAATATATAAACGTTACAGACACACACACACACAATGAGCGTTTTATAATAAGTAAGATATATATATATATATATATATATATATATAAGTCTGACCATGAGACCCGGGTTCGAATCGCGCCATTTGTCAGGAAGGAGACTTCCCGATCTGGAGTGAGGATGATCCCAGCTTTGTGACCAAGCCTTGTTAGTTAGACGACAATAGTCTAGCTAGCACGAAGTTACAAGTCTTCCTGACCGAGGGTTTGAGTTTGCTGTTGTTCAGATTGTTGATCATTCTAGATAACACGCTCTCTCTCACCATAGTTCCAGCATAAATCTCAGGTTGGCTCTGTAGGTGTCGGTGTTGAACACAAATGCCTGAGCGAGAGTCTGCAGCGGGGGGGTAGCACTGGAATACGAGTGGCCACCTGTTATATATATATATATATATATATATATATATATATTAGATCAGTGGGATTGAGAAATGCGTCGTTTTGAGATATTTTGGCACTCTAAATGCTTCAGCCCATCCGAAGTAAGAGTGTTGTGCCGTTCAAAGCATGACTTGATGATGTCAATGATATCTTCCGGTGGTCTTACTCGATATAGCCATCATATATATATATATATATCCATCGTTTTCGTATATTGAACTGAATTTGTATTTTAATGAATTTTGGGTTTATTAAAACCGAAAATGACGTCGACAATTCTTTCATTTTGACATTTATGGATTTTTGTTTGTTTTTCAAAATTTCTACATTCTGTCGGATTTTATCCATTTACACTTGCTTATATACTGTCTACTGAAAACACAAACTTAAATTCGTTTTTTACAACATGGAAGATTCCGGCTTATGAAATACAGGAATTTTTAAAATAATCACGAACTTTTAGGAATACGATATCGTCACCCATGTGACTACGGCGTGACCACGTTAAACGGAAAGCTGATCTTTTTAAAAATTTTCAGTTATCTGTTTTACTCTTGGATAAGACTTGTGTTTTTTATGTCCATCGTTTTTCGTCATATTGAACTGAATATTTTAATGAATTTTGTCTTGAAAATGGTTTATTAAAACCGAAACGTATATTCTTTATTTTAATATTTATGGATTTTTTTGTTTGTTTTTCAAAATACATTCTGTCGGATTTTATCCATTAACACTTGCTTATATATATATATATATAGGACAATGCTTGAAATTTTTAATCCCAGTGGTCGAAGATAATCAGGAGGTATGGTTCAAACAGGATTGCGCCCCTGCGCACACTGCCAAGGTGACAATGGACCTACTGCGAGAAATTGTAGGTGAACGAATAATTAAAAAAAATGCTTAATTACTTTGGAAGCGCGTTCACCTAACTTGAGGGCACCAGACTTCTTTTTGTGGGGCTACTTGAATGAACGGGTTCACACAAATATACCTTGAACTTTTCAAGAACTTAAGAACATTCGAGCCAAAATCCGACGTTTAGGACCTGATACGGTGGATATCGTGGATAATGTTGTGGTACGAACCTGTATTTGTGAGGGATATTGTTTTTCACACATAATACTGAAAAAAACAATTTGTTATATTTCCAAATAAAATAATAAAAAAATTAAAAAAAACACGTGCTTTTAAAAGTAATTTTTGTTTTTTATCGTTTAGTGGCCACCCTGTATATATGGAGAAAATTTAAGACAAAGTGGAAAAAGTTTTCGCGTGATGTCCATTAGGACATCATCAGATTGAATTTGTTATGTTGGTGCGACTACACATGTGCACGAACGAGGGACGCTGAAAATTTTAATTTTTTAAATAAATTATTTTTTTTTTTAAATCTAGCCGATTTCATTTGGATTCTTTTTCTCTCCATCACTTTTGTTGTTATATATTCCACACTGTGATTATAGAATTTTGTCAGGAATGGTGAAATGCAAGAGCAAGTGCGCAAAAGTTTCTGTGGATGTTCTCCACAGTAAATTTGCGCCTTGGCTTTTAAGACTCTCTAAACATTTTCGTCGCAGTGAATTGTTTTCTTTGATCAGAGCAGCATTTTTTATGTAAAAATTGTGGTCAGGCTTGTTACGGCGGGCAACCAAACCATTAGATATATTTTTTGTAAAATATCCCTGTTGTGTTCATATAATCTTTTATTTAGATTACTTGAATTTTCTATGTATTTTTGTGACAATTATTACGGGCGATCGAGTAAATTCCCCCTTCAAATTTTAGCGAATATATACCGAATAATGATGGTTGGCTGAGTATTTCTGTAAGATAACATCTCCTTAGGCAAGCAGTCTTTGTAATTATAGTTCTCAGTATCGAGGGATATAGCATTTATAATAATAATAATATACTGTGGAATTTCCAGTCCCCACAGACAAAAAAAAGTTATTGAAAATGGACCAGACAGACTCATAAAAGATTTCAAAAAAAAAAAAAAAAACTGGCTAAGTAGTATGAATGCCGACGGGATTCTAATGTTTCTAAAAACAAAATGAATAAAAAGAACACTGTCAAAATATGAGAGCCTAAAGTGTCAAAAATGTGGAAACTTAAAACTACGATTCTTCCTCTTGTGATAGGGATATTTGGTATGATAAAGATGGTAGCGTGAATCATTTGAGTAAAATTTATGGAAACGTTAGCAACTCAGAGCTACAAAAGATGACTTTGCGCAAAACTGCACATATCATCCGCAAAACCCTCTCCATCTAACTGAAATGTTTCAAATATGCATAGGTAACTCTCATTTACTCATAAACCTCTGCGGTGACTTGGTATTTAGGCACTTAAAATTACTCTCTTCCAAGACGATATCACAAATACTACTACTACTACTAATAATAATAATAATAATAGGGAACATAGGTTGAGAAATTATTTTTTTAATGTTTGGGTTAGGCAGCCGTGGTGACTTCGGAGTCAAAACTAGATACTTGGAAACACCCTCGATCGGAGACCGTCTGATCAGGCAGGTTTACTATTTCTAACTGGGACCCTCCTACAAGAATAGGTGCTCTCGCTTATCAAAACATATCAATGCATCACATACATTTTTCTCGGAGGCATTTACTTCCAAATTTCGAATAAAAAAGCCGGAATTTTGCCAAGTACATCTTTCTTAAAATTTCGTCAAGTACATGTTGTTTAACACACAACCAATTCTTAAAAATGACTGTGACAATTGAAAGTACTCCAATATGAAAAAACCAAAACAAAAAAATGTACTGTCAGAAATTGGAAAGAAAATATAAAATCTTTAATAGCCAAACCTTGTGTTGTGTTATTTAATTATACATTTTTTAATCGCGTTTGCCCATTGTAAGGCAATAAAGCTCCTAAGACACAAGGGGTAACTAAGTGTGGAAGTATTAGAAAACAGAACCCTTACTAAGGAGCGAGAACCAAACAATAATCAGGACGATAGTAGATTGCGATTGACATTGCATTTAAATTTTTAATTTATTGAAAATCAAAGTTAACTCGAAAAAATGAAGTCGGATGGTAGTTCCACAAGCGATAAGTGTGAGAAAATTAACTGTTAGCATAGAACTTACGGTTATATCTAGCCAATTGTAAATTGGTGAAGCCTCGTGGCCAGTCTAGTACTGCGCTTAAATTTAATTAATTACCATGAGAGTATTTATTAAAAAGGTAATCATCTTTACGGCAGTGGGAAAGTATCTCAAGCCGATACGTCTGATCAGGACCAATAATATTGCTGATTCTTCTTTGGATTTTATCAAGCAGCTCTGGATATATAACAGGATCTCCAAATTATATGTGGCAGGAATATTCTAAGCATGGAAGAATGGTAGACTTATAGATATGTAACATAAATTATGGAGAAGAAAATTGCCTAACACGACACAGTGGACCAAGTTTCTTAGCAACTGACCTAGCAATGAATTCAGTGTATTTTTTTTTCTTTTCTATTTCATGGCAGCCGAGAACATTAGACCGTGAAGGGGCAAAGAGTCACTCGTCTGGAAGTTAGAAACAACTATGCTGAAAGTAGTAAGGGGTCTTTTAGGGGAGTTATAGCGAGCAGTTTAGTTTAGTTTTGGAGGGGTTTCAAATTAAGAAACCAACCTTCGCCCCTGTTTACAACAGACACGTCGTTTTTGACATCAGCCGCCGAGTGGAGTAAATAATGGTTGTGTCATTAGCTTAGATAACAATTTGATAGCTGATACCATCAGGGAGGACCAAGTATAGAGCACGGAGGGACAACTTTATTAGTACGAAATATCCAGAAGAATTCTCGTTCAGGACAACTTTCATTTCACTATTTAATAAGAAAGACTGGATCAGTTCAAAAGTTTGGTCGGAGACACCGTAACGTTTCAAATTGTGAAGAAGACCTGTATGCCAAATCCTTCTCTAATTTTCAAGATGTAACAGCCCAAGCTTAAACAATCTTATCTCGAGCTAGACAGACACTTTCCAAATTATCGCCAGTATATTAACAGTTGAACTAGAAAAAGAAAAGCCATATTGATATGCAATTATTGGACAAAGGAACTTTTAGGGGGATAGGGTTTCTTGTTTACTGGTTTTCTCGTATTTCTTTCCATTGTATTATTACTATCTGACGTCAATGGCAATACTAACTAGGCAAAGCGTAGCTGAGACGAGAGCATAATATGGCCTCAGGGTAGCTCACGGGAATACATGCAGGAACACCTGTACATTATGAAAGAGTGTTCAACTTCAAATGCTTTTAAAAGAACACTGTAAATAAACAATGAAAAAATGTTATTTTATGTAACATAAAATAACATTTTTTCATTGTTTATTTATTACCAGACTATGTCCCACATTCAATGCGATTTTCAAAATTATCGTTTGTTGTTTTAGGGCTGTACAGAGTTTTTTTTTCGCGTTTTGAAAAGAAATAATTTAATTCCTTTTGTTTATTAATCCATTCACATTACTTTTGAACTGTGTGATTTTCGACTTATCATATATATATAAATATAATAAAAAGTCTTAAACACTAATATTCCAGAGTCATAATTTATTCCATTGGAATCGTAAATACGATCCAATTCATCAGACCTACAAATTCAAAAAGAAAACAGAAAAAAACATATATATATATTTAAAACAATGTTTGGTACCACAGAACTTATAAATAGTTTTGAGCAAACAAAACGCATTTTTTCCTTAAGGTAGACATTTCGACCAACATCTCATCAGAAGAAATCGTAGGCAACCTAAATAGAATATTAAGGAAATTCCCAAAATGTTAAACAGCCTGGGAGAAAATTAGGAACTACCAATAAAAAAAGATTCATTACTAAAATGGAAGAGAAAAAAGGGCGAATTAAAATTGCAAAGAATCTTAATAAATAGTTCCCGCGAGTATAAACAGGAAAAAAATCAGGACTCTCAAGCCTCCTAGTAAAAAATAGAACGGTCAAATTTCTCCTTCTGTAGACACAGAGACGGTTGATGTGATCTGATAGAGACCCCATTCAAAAGACGAAGATGCTTTGGTCAAAATAGTCGAAACGTCGTATCAGCATACTTGTCAGCGCAATCTGGACTGTCTGAAAGGTGCTGTTCTATCGCAGAATAGGACATGTATTACGGGTAAAAATTACCCGGTCTATCATTACCAGACTCTTGTACAATCCGCGTTTCAAGACGCTGGTTGGGCTGCCCTATATAGTTAGCGTCTATGTCTATATACGCCCAATCTATTTAGTACACAGGGCCTACCATCTTTTGCAAGAGAAGAAAATACGAAGACAGCTTCAAGCACTATACGTGTCCTGACGGCAGGAAAACATCATTTCACACAAGCCGACACCAACGTGAATTATTGGGCGAAAGCGAAAAGGTTACGTCGAGGAAGAAATGATTTTTGTTTGTTCAATCCATCCATATATATATATATATATATATATATATATATATATATATATATATATATATTAATGCATATTTGGGCAACAAACTTTCTTTCAAAAATCTTTCGTTCAGTACGTCCGACAAGGAAGATTTATATAATTATCTGCAACCTTTGTCAACAAGACATTGTTAAGTATAACAACATTTTCAGACCAAAAAATTTTGAGTGAGAGATCGGAAATTATAACGTGTTGCATACACACTAAAAAGTTCTTTTTGAGTTCATATGAAGTGGGATGAAAAGAAAGTATGTATATTTCATTTATCCCCCTACCGATACATTTTCAATACACTTGCTTTTCTCTTTCTCCACCTCCCACTTCTTCCTACTTCTACTCTACCACACCTCACGTCATGCGTTTATTTATTTATTTTTAAATAATACAGCGTCCATTAATTTAAAAAAAATAAAACGTTAATAAATCAATTGGCAGAAATCGACTGAAGATACTGAAATGTTGAAACCAATGTAGCGGAATCGGCTATTTCTCAATATATATATATATATATATATATATATATATATATATATATATATATATATATATATATATATCTTTAAGAGATATGAACAGGCAACTCAAAATGAATGCAGTACAGACATTTGTCTTGACATTTGCAATCAGTATACCTTTTGAGATCGCTGTAGTATTCAGAAAGAGAGAAGGGAAGTCGGTGTGAGAATAAATTAATTTTTACATGCCCGACCAAACTGCAATCTGTTTTCTGATTACTTCTTTCTTTCAAAAACCAATTTGTAAGCCAACAAATCATTTAGTTTATTTTCTTATTTCATTTTCTTTCAGGCATATGTGGCACTTGATAGAGATGTCATTTACAGACAGACATTTCTGATTTTAAAACCCTAAGATCATGAAAGCTGTTTCGACTTGAAGGCACACTGCAAATCAATGTGATTTTTCATCTTTACCAAGTTTGTAAATAACGAGTTCTCTCCAAAACTTCATATTTTGTGTTAACTTACGAAAATGCTGCAGGTATTTTAAACTTTTCAAAATTTCTACTGGACCTGATGGAACTTTATTTATAGTGCTTTTAATGTTAAATAATATGCATTTTATGGTTATTCGGCGAATGTCTATGGATGTTATTCTTACATTTGTTTTTCATGGAAAACATTTCCCTAAAATTTCTGTCTGTTTACAAAGATATTATATTGTGTTGTTTAACTACGATATCAAATCTTTCTTTGATTTTGGTTTCTTGGAGATGACATACATCGATGTTATAACTCCCAACGTCTCGAGCCAATAATTCCTGTTTTTTTTTTTTTTTTTTTTTCATGATTCCTCTAGCAGATTTTACCATCTTTCTCAACGGTAAAATCTTTCTATGCGATTCAAGACATTTAATAAGTTTTGAATAAGTTGCTAACATTTAACGGCTGACAAACGGAGAAATCATTACCTTCTCTGCAAACTACATCCGCCTGAAAGGCCTTTGACTGTGAGATTTTGAGGAACGTTGAGCCACCTTTTAATTGCTGTTAGGGTGCCCGCTATGGGCAAATATGAACCACAACGTGGAGTCAAAACATGAAAATATAAAAATAGATTAGAAAAAAATTACCACAATACATTTTTGGAAAAGAAAAAAAACTTACAAGAAAATAAAACTTCTGCATGAAATGTCACATAAGGAGTTGATATATCGTTAAACAAATAAACCAAAACTTCTCCGTCATCATAATGATACTGAAAACATACGAAGAGTGAACTTTTTTTTAACCAGCGTCTTTCAATATGTGCGCGTTGCAAGTGAATCATCTCAGTAATTCATCGATTTATTTTGCGGCGCCATGTTTTAATTAATCTCCGTTGGGACCTAACATTCCAATTAATGTTACTTCACTAACAGCTGAAGTTAATTTTCATTCAGTTCTGTTTGGAATTATTCCATATCAAGATGCCTTTTTGTTTATGTTTTTAGATTTATTTTGTTTTTGAAAGCCAATTATTATAGGGAAAACGAGATTTCTATATTTCTTCTTTTTCAATTCCTAAGTAAGACCAATTTTTCTGTTTTAATCCTTATCGAAAACATTATCATCATTCACACTAAACGACATCCTATCTCAAACATTGAGGCTAGATAGCGCCAACTTTCTTCCGAAATCCAAACGATATCTTTGCTGTAATTAATGTAATTTCTTTCTTTTTTTTCTTTTTTTTTTTTCTAGCGGATGATTTCCGATTTTAAACGGTTGGTTAAAGAAAAAGAATGGACTTAAATGGAAATGTTAAAGGTTTTATCGTCTATATCTAGTTATTTGCAAAGCGGATAATGACAAATGTAGACTAGTTGATAATAAAATAAATTAATAAATTATATTAATAAAATCGCATTTGTAGTCAATTGATAGTCACTCTCGTTACGGTAGTATTAACTATGGAGCTGATAATGTAAGACTATTTTCGCGTGCGATTGAAGACATATAAGAGATGAGTCCATAGAGCAGTGATGTAGTTAGAGATCGTCTCCAGGAGATGTTAAGTATAAACCTCAGTATCCGAGTTTAGGTTCCATTAAGCTTAGACACTTAGGGATTTAATTAAATTAACACCACCTGTATACTGGCTCGAAAGAATATCCGCCTGAGATTATCTGGTAGATTAGATTTCAAGACGATCCAGCGTTTAGCTATGCAAATTTTCACATCTTTTTCAGTAGGATTTATATCGCTTCCCACGTAAAAAATTTCGTGAATACAGAATATGATTTGCAAGATACTGCTGGCTTGAAAAACAAGAACTCCCGAGGGATCTATTGTTCGGGACACCTCACCATGGAGCAAGTCGAGTTGATCGTCCAGCAATCACCTACATTGACAGCAGATATAACACAAAATGCCTCCCTAATGGCTTTTCGACCTTGAGGTTACCGTGAGGGTTGCTGTGATAGAATATCCGAATTTAATAAAATGATACCAAATAAAATGATAGTCTATTTTCGGTATATCATTTACTAACATTGCACGACTGATGAATATATATATATATATATATATATATATATATATATATATGTATATATATGTCATGTTCTTTTTCATACAAGCAGCTTTATGGATTAACATATATCTTGTATGAATCTTTCAATCTATCTTAAATTAATGTTCTTAAATCTTGTAACTGTTCAGTTGTTTTAAACTATAATTGTTAATACAAAACGAAACTAATCTCCTTTACGCACCACAGAGTACCCTCCCTGCCTCCCATGAGAATGGCTGATGCCCAACTCCTCGAGAGCGCCTCGCTGCTTAGTCTATCCTCCCAATCTATAAATCAACCATCTGTCCTTGCACGGAATTTAATATAATTTTACATTTGAAATGGCTAGAAGCCGAAAAAGATTTCGACAAGCGAGAAGTGCCATAGAAGAAACTGTTAGCATAGAACTTATGATTACATTTAGTTATTTCAAATATAAACTGATAAGATCTTGCCGCCAAACTAGTACCGCACTTAAATTCTTAAAGTTTAGGTACCCTAGATGAAAGTACATCAGACCAATTACCATAAAATATTTATAGAAATGGCACAGGGAAGGTGCGTTGAGAAAGCTGCGTTGTCTCTTACTGAACAATTCTTCTCGAAGTTTCATGTACATTACAATCATCATAAATTTAAATTTGTGTTAAATATTTTTGCCCACTTAGCATTGAAGCAAATACTTTTTGAAACAGTTTAAATATACCTTTGAAATAACAATGAAAAATAATAATTATCAATGTGTATTTATTTATACACTTTCTGTCACATCTGCAGTGGGAAGGAAGGTAAATTTAGTAAATTTATGAGTGATTTCTTTCCTTACTCATTTTAATAATCTATACATATAAAATATTTGTGTACATTTAGACAAAATTATTTCCGATCAAACTAAACCGTTTAATTTATCAGTTCCTTTACCCCAACTTTTTTTATTGCAGTCTTATTTGTTCAAGCCTTTCATGTGAGTGCTCAAATACCTTCGTCCATTAAGTTATCGTCTTGCTTCAATTTGGTCTTGAAATAGGCTTTGTCTCCATTTTTGTTGTTCTGTTGTTAGTTTTCCTCTTCCAAGAGATATTTCCATTTCATTGTTATATTAAACAGCAAATCTTTAGCATGAAAAGATATTGAGCAAAATGTTATTTATATAATATCAGGTGTAATCAATGAATCATAAATACTATTGAACGTCTAAAAAGGGAATGGATTAATTAAACAGTTCATTGGTCTCTGTATTGGTGTGTGGAATTATTTATCGCTTTTCTGTCGAATCTCAATATATTGTTTCAAGATATAAGTTTTATTGCATTTCACTATTAAAATTTTCTAACAAATGTCGACATTTTTAACAGCACGGGTACACTAGTATTTGTTAATTATACATTCACTACAAATAAACATTTGTTGCGAATGTGTTATTAAATTATTAAATTTATTCTAGAAATTTATATGTAATTTTGAGAATTTTTTACTTCATATTACTTTTAGAATTTGTAGAGAAATATTTATGCAGTATGAACATTTTGAAGTATTTGCCCTTTTCTATGGCTAATTATCCATACAATAGCCATTTTCTGTTTCCTATCGAATGACATTTCTCCATTGATATTCAGTAGCATAAAATAACTGAAAGAAATATCAGCTACAACAAAATTTAAAATTCTATGTTCAATAAGAAAATATTTTACATAGAATTTTTGCAACACGCTAACGTGTGTTGAGATTCTCACAATTTAGTATTGTCGAATTTATCGCTAACATTTTTGTCGAGATTTACAAACTCTACGTTTCGTTCAAATTCGCAAACCAATCGAAAAAATTTAAATAAGCTGATTTGTTTGGAAAAATACTTTGACAAAAAACCTTACTTTACGGTTTAATAATTTTTTTTTAATTTAATTTTTTCAATCCAAAGAGATAGATTGTTCTCCTTACACTTTCCATGTTTTAGAGGATAAGTCGTGTCAGTTCTCACTGCTCATACTCCCATTTACGTTGCTTGTCCGTTTCTTCTACTGAACAAGTGTATATGATTTTTGCAACACTATCAGGTACAGAGCTCCCACACAAATGGCCAATTTCATCTACAACTGGGAATTTTTTGACAAGTAAATTTGGCCTCAGTCAAGCGCTGGCATTATTTCTATAGATTTTACGATATGACACATACTGGAGAGTGTGTCAGACCTAAAAGAAGCTCTTATTACGTTGTGGTACAATCTGAGCGTAGTGATGTTGTGTTGAAAAAGTAGTTATTTCAGTTGAGATGAGATTTAGGGTTATAGAGAAATCATACATTAGCCATTTTGAATTACACACACACACACACACATATATATATATATATATATATAAAACTTTGTGAGGGAATATAAAAATCAGCCTGTAAAAATTAATTAACTTAAACGTAAAATATTTTATTTCAATAACTAAGATTTTTTTTGCAACATGCTAACACGCGTTGAAATTCTCACAATATTTAGCATTGTTGAAGTTATAGCCAACATTTTTGTCGAGATTTACAAACTTTTCGTGTTTTTCAATTTCGCAAACCAGTTCATTAAATTTGAATAAGCTGAGTTTTTGGGAAAAATAATTTGACAAAAAAGCCTACTTCGTGGTTTTTACGCGCCCTAACTGTACTTTGTACCCCCTTACCTGTCTGCACTTCTCTGCAAGATTTAGTTTCGATCGGTTAATTTTATGTAGATTCCGTCAGAAATATTTGCAAAAGCTAAATATAAATAAAGACGTAAAATCGTAGCGATAATGTAAGTGGTAGACGTTAAGCAAAACTGAAAACTTGTCGACATATAATGATTTAAAATTCGACGGGTGTAGAGATATAACTGTGATTCTTCAGATTGTTTTATATAACTATATACAGAATCATTAGAGTAAATAAAAAATCGGTATTTTTCTTTATTAAATGCTAACCAAACAGCACGGTTTACAAAAATAGTTCATAATAATAATACTACTAATAAAGGACATTTACCTCCCAGATATCACTATTTCTTGAGAAGATGAAGTATGCTTCGTCGCGTTATTCGGGGTAGATTTTATGCTAGTTCATCTTCAACCAGGAATGAATTCTAAAATGGAACAATCTTCTCTGCTTCAAGCAATTATCGTGGGAGTTAAGAAACCACGTCAACCGATGCAATGTGGCCTTCTTACCTTGGGGCTGTCTTTCAAAGTAATCTTTGACACGTATAAAATTATTGACTACATTCACATGGATTTGTCCGGAAGCTCCATATAACATTTCCCGAAAACTTACGAACGACATTTTACATCGCATATTTTGCCAGAATGTTTGTTTAGTTTATTTGTAGATATCTTCCAATATTACCGAAAAGAAAACGCTCGAAATACGAGCACAATGCGCACGCGCACAGAGAGAGAGAGAGACAGACAGACATAGAGGGAGACACACACATGAACACACACACACATATGCTTTTATATATATATATATATATATATATATATATATATATATATATATATATATATATATATATGCATGCAAAAAAAAATCATAAATTATATCTGTAAAAGTACGATATGAATAAAGACAAAAGAAAAACTTAAACTACGCGTTTCGTCCGCCGAGGGAGTTTATTAAAGCAAATGTAAGGATTTTATTTCGTGACAAGTATTTATATCAGTCAGTCAGTTAAGTGTCATGCATAATGCACGCTTGGGCGATCATGTATCTTTCGATACATGACTGACGAGCCAGATTTATTCCCCGCAGTAAGTTGCCATTTTTTCTGCTGGAGCCTGATTACCAACCAAGGCTAAGAAACTAATTCTGTCCTGCTATTCAACCTATAGCTGGAGGAGAAGAGATAGATTCATACCGTTCTCAAGGGTATTTGTGCGTAAGTAAATCTAACTTGACTGTAATTCGAACTTGACTCTTACTACGCCCCATCGCCACAAATATACAAGACCAAAAATCAATCACAAACCCTCCACTCACTTTCGTTTATTCGGCATTAGAGTGTATCACTTCACGTCCATGAACTTACATGACATTTCAGCTAACCCGATATCTATACATGTACACCCATATACGAAAAAAATTTGAAAAACTCAATAACATTCTGCTCTTGTATACAAATACGTGTCGCAAAATAAAATCCTTACATTTGACTTGATAAAGACGACGAAAAGCGTTTTCCTTTTGTCGTTTTTCATATATACATATACATACACACACACACACACACACATATATATAATATATATATATATATATATATATTATTACGAGGATTTGATAATTATATTTGATTAATTCATTGAGTCTGAAAGAAACCTCAACAGAATGCAGAAAGCACTGGACGGCCGTTTCGTCCTATATTTGGGACTCATCAGCAGTGCGCATCCACTACCGAGAATTGAAACCCTGACAGTTAGATTACCAAGCCACCGTCATATCAACTGTCCCAATGGGCCTCGGTGACGAAGAGATAGCAAATCAGACTCAGTATAGCGCCGCTTGCTCACATATTCCGTGCTGGAATGGCCCACTGGAACAGTTGGTATGATGTTTGCTTGACAATCTAACTGTCAGGGTTTCAATTCTCGGTAGTGGATGCGCACTGCTGATGAGTCCCAAATATAGGACGAAACGGCCGTCCAGTGCTTTCTGCATTCTGTTGAGGTTTCTATCAGACTCGATGAATTAATTAAATATATATGTATATATGGTGAACTCTATCGTCGTTTTCGACGTATGAGTGTCTTTCAGTTCAGTTTGTTTCGTATGAGACAACAATCCTGCACGGGATTTGCGAACAAGCCCATGCTGAAGGGTTGACAGTCATATGGGCAGATGTATTAGCCTGAGATTTAATGTTGGTTCTTAACTTTCTCCCATGGCTGAGATGATTTTTTCAAAATTAATTATACTTCGGTAGCAGGTGTTTTTTTTTTCCAGTTTGTTCGTTTTTCAACAGCATGTTCGAATTCCTCTGTAGGGATGTTTGCAGCATTTAAATTGTATTTAAGTTTGTCCTTGAAACGTAACAAAGATAACCTAGATTAAGGTTACCACGAAAAAAAGAAAAACGTTGGCTATACATGAGGAATTTCGGCCTCCAATCATCACTCATTCTGAAGACATGACAAGCCCATCTGAACTGTGATTGCATCAGAAAGGATTCAATACCACCGACGCCACATTTGATGAAATGCCATAAGTGACAAGGACACCAAGACATGTTTGATGGACAGCACTAACCCGTTCATTAAAGTTTCCAGCAAGGAAAATTTGTCTGTATGTGGAGGTGTAATGGGGAAAAATGAACTAAAATAAATGTGAAAGGGAGGGAGAAAAATTATAAATTTATCCAGGTTCGTATCGCCCTAAAACTGACGGTCAGCGTTCTTATCTTTTTAAGATATTACAAAGCTCTTCACTTTTAACTTGTATGATTTTGAAAAATATTTCAGTGTTTGTTTATTTCGCAATATATATATATATATATATATATATATATATATATATATATATATATATATATATATATATAAAAGTGAACATAGAAGTCAACACTTGGATATATATATATATATATATATATATATGTGTGTGTGTGTGTGTGTGTGTGTGTTAAAATAATTATATTGTCAACATTCCTTTATTTAATATTTGCAGGAAAGGTAATCTAATCGCCAATTTAAAAAAAAAATTCGCGAAAGAGAGAAAAATGCTTGCAGTATAGTCATAGTTACTGTCCTCGTCCAGGTTTTATCAATAGATACTTTGTTTAGTGTTTGAGGGTAACGATTAGTTCACTCCTTTTATTTAATATGTTATGATTACCTATTGTTTAAAATATAATCCCTGGCTATGAACATTGTTATCAATCATGGCCTGTATCTCACCAACAAATTCGGGATTTTTTTTTTCTTATCAGAATGATCAGAATGAGTTTTCAGCTGCCGTACATTCGTAATCACCATTACATTCACCCAACTCATTCCGAATTCTCTGTACTCTCCTCTCTGAAATGTTCATATTGGATCTTCCGGCGTGAATGCCAAGCAGTACAGCTTGCCCTTTTCAAATTTCTGGCTGAGTGAATTGCGTCATCGTGCTCTTTTATTCACAGACGCTGCTGAACTGCCCCTACTATTCTGTGCAATAGACAAAATTAAAAAAAAACAAACACTGCGCATGCGTAAAATTAAAAATATAAAAGGGTGACAACATACACAACGCACCTATATATATATATATATATATATATATATATATATATATATATATATATATATATATATATTTCATTTAGCGTCCTCCAAAGTTTACTTTTCCTTAAGCTTAAGTTTACCTTTTCTGTAAGCTTTAAATAATACGTGAGCTTTCTCAAATGCAGAATTTGAAAGCATGAAAATATTTTCCTCCACATTACAAGTTACGAAACAAAATCGCCACATTTACCGTTGTAAAATTCCTCAAGGAACGAAAACGCGTTGGTATAAAAATATTTTCCTTTTGTCGTTTCTTTTATATATATATATATATATATATATAAAATATTACATCCACGGACAAAAATAATGTTTTAATGTATATATGCATATGACGAGGGGAATATGAAAGCGGAAACGTTGTTTATAAATATGCATAGATAAGAAACGCTGAAAATGTTGGTACGTTGAATTTTAAATTTAATTTTCTTCAACTTTGTCATTAATATGCCTAAGATAGTTATAAAATTTATATACCATATTTTCCCATGCAGCTCAGCATACGGTCTCCTATGGAGAAAGATATTTTATTTAATCTTGTTTGTTTCTTTTGCATCATAATGTTTTCTAGAATTTTGAGTATTTATTTGCAATCAATCCTATATATATATATATATATATATATATATATATATATATATATATATATATATATATATAAAAGATTCTATTTAAGCCCTAAAGCAATCATCACACATGGTGTTTCATTCGCTTGAGGCGTAAAACCTGCAGACACCATGAACTAAATTTTCTGATCTATCTATCTATCTATCTATCTATATATATATATATATATATATATATATATATATATATATATATATATATATATCAGGTTATTAGATAATTTTTGCATATAAATTCCATTTGAAAATAAATATGCTTTCCAAAGAAATAGGTTTTGTTTTTTGTGCCTCGCTTACTTTCCTTGCAGTACATCAACATTTCCAGAAATGCGAAAGGGAGGTTTCAATGCTGTCAGTTTTCAGCCAAATATTTCGGCATAGAAATATTTCTTAGCAACTGAAATTCTGCTGAATAGTTTTCCAATTCCTCATCAAATGTAATTTTTCTACAACAAAACCTAATTACATTGTTTCGATGAATATTTCAAGGAGGGCTGACTTTTAAAATAGAATCCACATTTCGAAAGTCTCTCTCTCTCTCTCTCTCTCTGTTTATATATTTAATACTCACACACAGACATACCTGATGACTGCGTATAGCATGAAACTGTCGCCTCTTAGTGTTGACTTCAATGGTCACTATGCCAGATGTTGGACTTTGAATTTTTGTCATCAGATGTTCGAACAGTTTTCCCCGCGTAATAATTCAATAATTCAATAATTTTCAATACATTTATATATATATATATATATATATATATATATATATAATAATTTAAAAAAAAGACCACTTTAAGGTACCATTACAATAATTTATTTCACCAACATCCTTTTGAAGGACTCGGATCATCAGGTAACACTTCCAACAACGAAATGAAAGATATATATATATATATATATATATATATATATATATATAGTTACATTTATTTATATATTTTAAATGCCATTCGCATAGTCTCATGGGTTTTGCTAAATGTTTTTAAGATATTGCATTCTAAATGTTAAATGATATTTTACTTATTTCAGAATTTTTTATCATTATTACTTCTATTTGAAATCGTTTTCGCAATTATGATGTATAGTAAAAGTGTAATATATATATATATATATATATATATATATATATAATTGTTTATTTAAAAATATGATTCCTTCGCTACATAAGAGTTCTCATGTTTCAAAACAAGAGTCGAAAACTTCAATATAATTATTTGAATTAAATTGAATTAAAGTACCAAGCTCTGTTCCATCTTCAAGCGAAATGTTTGGAATAACTAATTCTTGAAATTTACGCGTTTTTATAAGCATATTCATTATTAAAATTAAAATTACTATGGTAACGGCTAGACTAATTATTTTTAAAAAGTGGCGTAAGGGTTAATTATTTGTATCAATATCTCAGTTACATTCAAAAAGGTCAAGTCAGGGTATAAGGTTGGGGTGTCTAAATTTAAAGCGGAAGATGACATCGTCTAGTCTGATTAAGTGACTTTTGGAGATTTATTTATTTTTTTATTTTATTTTCTTTCCTGAAAGGGTTTTGTGTATATAAAACTGTCATAATTAGCTAACATTTGTTTTTTTCTTTTTTGGCGACTTCATAAAGGTTTATTATTATTATTATTATTATTATTATTATTGGGTAGGGCTTTTAAACTTTTTATTTAGACTATAGATTTTAAAATTTGTATTTATTATTTAATTGTTTGTTTGTTTGTTTGTTTTTTAGGCTAATTATTCAATGCGAAAATTTTATGATGTCGGCAAAAAACCGTTAACTCATGTCTATTGTTTAATAAATTTTTATTATTTAGAAACTTGATAATGTGTAGTTTTTCATGTAGGGATAAAGGGCATGGGTCATCCCAGGTTTTACAAGTTCTAGTTTTGTTTATAATTTTCCATTTTACTTTTGGTGTTTTATTCATTTCCTTCAAATGCCAAAAATATTTAGATAGAGATGTCTGATTTCTTTTATTAATATTGTTGAAGGAGCTTTTATGCTGCCTCCACCTGGTTTTAAATTCATTCTTCGTAGACCCAATGTATATCATATTAGTATTAGGACTCTCAATGAATGAGATAGTACAGATTTTACGCAGCATATATTTTCCAATAGGCAATCTTCTGGGTTTCTACAATCACACATATTTTCACTGTTTTTGTCTAATTTAAGTGTAGGGTTTTTATTAATTCTATTCTGGCATGGGGGTTTATTCAGAATTTTATTATTGTGTTTTTTATTATACTTTCTAGATTTTCAGTGCAACTGTAACTTAATTTTAGGGTGTTTTTATTAAAGATTTTACTAAGTCTGCTATTTGTAGGAAAGTGTTTTTCAATTAACGCTAGGAATCTATGTCCTAGTTTAATACTAACCATTTGGTTGAACGGAGGGGTATAGCAAATGATTTTTCTTTTCCTGGTTTCCTTCTGGTTAGTACAATTGTTTCTATAATTGAGGTAAGCATTTTTGTATCCACTATTTTTAAGGCTTCGTTATAAAAATTAATAATAATAAAAAAAAAAAAAACCTCTATGAAGTCGCCAAAAAACCCCCAAATGTAAGCTAATTATGACAGTTGTATATACACAAACCCTTCCAGGAAAGATAATAAAATAAATAAATAAATAAATACATCTCCATAGAAACGTAATCAGACTAGACGATGTCATCTTCTGCCTTAAATTTAGACACCCCAACCTTACCCTGACTTGACCTTTTTGAATGTAACTGAGATATTGACACAAATTATTAACCCTTACGCCCCCTTTTTAAATAATTGGTCTAGCCGTTACCATATTAATTTTAATTTTAATAATGAATATGCTTATAAAAACGCGTAAATTTCAAGAATTAGTTATTCCAAACATTTCGCTTGAAGATGGAACAGAGCTTGATACTTTAATTCTATTTAATTCAAAGAATTATATTGAAGTTTTTGGCTCTTGATTTGAAACATGAGAACTCTTAGGTAGCGAAGGAATCATATTTTTAAATAAATAATTATGGCGAGTTCTTTCCTATTTTCTACACACACACACACACACACACACACATATATAAGGGGAGAGTCAAAAATGAATACACAATTCAGGAAAAGAAAATCTTGTAGTTTTAGTGAACTGCGATAACAATTGTTTACCGTGGTACGATATTTTCTATATTGACTGATGGCATTATCCTTATAGCTGTAGCGTTAACAAGTGATTGCATGTGCAGCAATCTCACTGGACACTTTAACCACTTTAACTTTGCCCAAGCAGTAGTTCGCCATACTAATAAAGTCTGGTAGCTAAAGGCCACCATTTTGAACAGCTCCTGTAACTGTAGAATCCTAAGATAACTCGTATTACGCTTGACAAGTTTGAATAAATTACAGTCTTTACAAGTTTTACCTTTCCTGAAGTATGAATCTATTTTTAGCGGACTCTCTCTCTCTCTCTCTCTCTCTCTCTATATATATATATATATATATATATATATATATTAAATAAAAACAGACCACTTTAAGGTTCCATGTACCAAAGAGAGCTCAACTTATTTTATAAGGAGCTAATATTTAGTTTATAAAATTTTTTGTTTTTATTTAAATTATTTGTTTTTATTTAAACTATTTGTTTTTATTTAAATTATTTGCTCTGAATTTACATTGAGCTCTCTGGATTTTATCATACTTAGGTTTACTCATACGGATTACCTAGTTTTTCATAAACTATATATATATATATATATATATATATATATATATATATATATACGCACGCACACACACACACACACACACACATATATATATATATATATATATATATATATATATATATGTATAAATATATATATATATATATACATATATATATATATATATAAAATCCTATTATACTGGATTCCCGTATTCATAAGATTCACAATGACACAAACTTTTCAACCATTTTCCTATGTACTAGATTCAGAGTTACTAGATTTAAGTTACTACATTTAGCAAAGCAGAATACAGCTTCGAATGTGGAAGAAATATATTCAATCTGATGCAAATGTTAACATTCTCTGCGTATCGACCTTTTCACTTTGGCCGGGAGTTAATAAGAAAATAACGACCAATTCTGAGTCAAAACCGTGCAAGTCTGAATAAATTTGCAGGCACTTCATCTCTTGAAGCGTGGCTCAAAGCAAATGTCTTCATTGACAATTGTGTCAATATCTATTGACAGTAATTCTATCAATAAGCACCGAAATTACCCTTTCTTCCCTTCGCATTTTATGCGTTTCATTTTTCAGTCCTTTGCTTTGTTTTCGAAGTTTTAAATGAAGTCATACAAATGAGGACATGGCCTTTTTAAAGACGTAAATATAGCTTATCTGCATATATCAGTCAGTTATGTGTCATGCATGATACACGCTTAGGCGATCATGCATCTTTCGATACATGACTAACGAGGCGGATTTTTTTTTCTGACAGTAGGTTGTCATTTTTTTCTTCAGTAGATCAGTTGCCATCCAAGGCTATAGAACTCTGTCTGTCTTGCTATTTACACATGGCTGGCGGTATGGAGAAGAAGAGGATTCATACATTTCACATATAAGTACATATAATGGATTTGACTGAAATTCGAACTTGACTCTCCGACTGCTTATATACGAGGTTCATTTGGAGACTTTCACGTGCAAGCTTGTCTGGATAGGTGAAGTCGATCCTTACTCTGTCCGCATACTTTCGGCATTATGCCACATCTAAGATACGTTTACTAAATCATTATACGACATCCATCAATAAATCTGCTAAAATGTTGGTTCTCTCTGCCGTGCCAGACAATTCTTTTCACCCACATCCATCTACCATTCGCCCATACATTAAATATTGTTACGATATTTAGTCTAGTGCCCATACTATATATCTCGAGATCCTCGTCAAAATGCAAAAAAAAAACGGGGTCTGCAATGTTATCGGTCCTGATCTGGTGTTTCGACTTAACGTGGATTTCTTGTAGTTTTTCTATCAATATGTGTATACCAATTATTCTAATGAGTTTTGCTCTTTGGTACATTGACCGCATTAATTTAAGCGTACTACTAGATTACCAACTAGGTCCTCATTGTTTTACTGTTGAAATACCTACATGTAACAGTCCTATTTTAATGATTTTGATTTCTCTCATTTCTCACCTTGTTGCTTCATTGTCATATTTGACAACGATCTTCAAAAATTTAATTGCAACACTAATCGCCATCTTCTGTCTTACCGAATCCTGTTCTTTTATTGTCCCCATTATTTTTCCCATTTTCTCTCACTCTTACTAAACACTTGCTTGGGATCAAACGATTTTTAAAATGATGTAGTCTGTAAACGTGGTTATAAACTGAATTTTGATTTAAAATGCTCACTGTATAAAGTTGTAAGTAGATTCCAGCGAGAAAAATTGTCCAGTACAACAAAGTGAACCGAATTTCATAGCAGTGGTGGACCTAGAAATTGATCTAATATAATCATTTGACTTCCTGTCAGTGGAAAACTTTAGTACGAGAAGACCCAACTGTTTTTGTTTAGTTCCGTCATTCTCATCTCCTAATATTAGACCGTTTTGCACCATGCAAGTATCATTTTGCTATCACTGAGGTAACATTTGCATACACACAGATGGCATAGCAATGGGCTCACCTTTGGCTTCTACTTTATCTATTTTTACATGAACTTTGTAGAAAACCGTCTTTAATAATTTCAACAAACCCTCAATATACATTGACATTTCCATATTCATGTAAAGCAACGATGAATTAAAAATCCCCAAAGAAACTTTTCAAAGTAACACAGTTCTATATTTCACTTAACATTAAAAATAGAAGCCATTTCTTGGGTGTTCTAGTAGATGTTTATAATTATGTTTTTATCACTTTAGTATATAAAAAACCGCAAATAAAAATTCATTTTTTCTTAATTATAAAAGCGAATGTCGGCACAGATATAAAATATGTGTTATAAATACATAGTGTATTGTGTTAAAATGATTTCCTCTTCGGATATATTGTTTTATAGAGAATTAAGCAACATAAAACAAAGACTTAACAATAATTTTCCAAAGAGTATCGTAGCTGAAAAAATAAGTTTTGCTTTAATGATATTTAGATAAAATAAAATAAGCAACCAACTTGATATAAATAAAAATAATGACTCCGTTAAATTCTTTTATTGCAATCAGATGAATCTTCGTTATAAACAAGAAGAATAGGCTATTAAAATTATAATCCGGCGGTATATAAAATTTATTAATCCTAACAAATATCTTGGATTTATCATCCATTATAAGAAATTCAAAACGTCTAATCTAATTCTTAGAAATAATTCAACACCTTAAAAATATGCCCCATATAAAAATAATGTTTATGAATTCTTATGTCGTTTCGGAGATTGTAACTCCAATACTAACAAACAACAAGCAACATTAAATTTTTATATTCGCCACACATGCACTGCCCTCTCTCGTAGATTGACTTGTCAAAATCTAATGTTACTGTCGCACATAGCGATCAACATATAACAAATAAGCAAAATAATATTAACATAAGACAAATTTTAGTAGATAACATCAAAATACTATTTAGAACACAGTGAAAAAAAAAGAATAATTCAGTGAGGCTGTTGAAATAAAAGAGAAGCAGCTAACATTAAATATGGTATTTTTCTCCATGGGGGATAATATATTGAAGTGTGTTAAAAAAATGAAAAAAGACAGACATAAAAATTCTAGTTTGACCATTTGAGTCACTTGAAATTGGTTCCAGCACAATTGCGAACGCTGGAATTAAACAAAAACATTGTTTTAAAATAAATCCACTAAGACTAAGTGGTTACAGAGTGTCAAGAATTCGGAGAGAAATACTATTAAAGAGAGGGAACAATAAAAGAACAACAATTAAGAGAAGACAGAAGATATCGCTTATCGTAGCCCTTCGATACTCCGATGAAATAATCATGGCGAACGCAATATTTTCGTCAGCAACTTGGCCTTTTCTTCATTCCATTACCCCACTCCCTTCAATTCAATACAGTAAGTCTATTTAGATTGATAATACACCTAATTTCTTTTCAGTTGTTTCAGTATAACGAACTTAGTCTTAATAATTTTCAGGAACATTTTATAATTTTTGTACTTCGTAACAACTTTGGATTTATTTCCTTTTGATTTTGAGTGCAATGGCAAGCTCAGTTTATGTTGTTATACACCCTTGTCATATGCACTCGCGGTTACTCTTCCTCTTCTTCAATTGTCGAACTCTCGGCTTCCGGATACAGAAGAAACCAGACAAAGCTATGCTGAAGGACAGTCTCGTTTGGGGACGTAGACAAACCCTTCTCTGTGTATACAGGGTCTACGGGCAATTTTTGCCCGAGTCTACGGGCTCGAAACGCCCCACGTTAAAAAATTGCATTGTACCACATCTTGCCTTATTGGGAGGTTGGTAAATAAAGAGGAAGAGGAGGAAACGATGACGGAAGACTGTGCCGTTTTTCAGGATACGTCAACATTGGTTCTATTTTAAGTTACAGTCCTCTTTTGTTTGTCTCCCAACTGGACGCTAGTTGGGCTTTCCTACACATTCTTACTTCTGGCACCCTTGCTCTTTGTTACTTCCGGCGACCACGGACTCTTATCTTCCGGCATTCCGGATTTATTATTTACGTCTACCACGGACCCTTATTTTCTGGCATTCATGGCTTTACAACTTCCGCTTACGCATTGGTCTCTAGTTCCGACATTTCTATCTCAACCGAGCTCACCTGGTTGATCGGTGTTAATTGAGCTGCTTACAACAGTCCTGAACTTCCGGCTCCGGATTTTTTCTTACTTCCAGCATCTCTATCTCAACCTAACTCACATATCGGCGTTAATGCACCTACTTGCAACAGCCCTGAACTTCCGGCTATGCATAGGTCCATACTTCCGGCTTTCTTGTCAACCTAACTCACATGGTTTAGGAAGTCGCAGCATGAATTTCGTCCAGACTCAAACAACCTATCAGGTACACTTCGGCTTAAATATTACGGAAGGTTCATCCCTGGAATTAACCAGCACACTGTCCGGATATTGACTAAAATCTTTCCGCTGTTTCATCATGGATTTTCCCAACGCCTGCACCGGACAGTACAGCGTTTTCACCCTAGCTTCAACTATCAGTTGCCGGCGTTTCCTGTCAACCTAGCTCACCTGCTGCATGTATATTATCCAGGCCTCAACCAACCGATTCCCGTACACTTGGTTTAAATACTACGGAAGGTTCACTATTGGCATAACTAGCAATTACTCAATGCCAGCACCAGACATTTAAATTGAACATTCTTCTCCTTGGCTATATCGTCCAGACTTCAATCAACCTATTCTGCATACTTTGTTTAAATACTGCGGAAGACTCATCATTGGACATAACCAGCACTATCAAACACTTTCGCCAGACATATGAAGTGAACTTTCGAACTGTACACTTATATGCCAACTTAACTTACAAGGACTCTTCTTTTAACATTTAGGGATTTTTTATTTTAGTGTAAAACAAAAAATATCTATGCCCTTAAATTTACCTATGAACTAAGTCAAAAGAAATAAGCTCCTATTCTTAGAGGTTCTCAAAATAACGCATTCACCAATTCATTATATAAACAGCCCACTAGCCGAAATTCTTACCACCTTAATTTTTAAGAGTAAATGCCCACTTAAATGTAAAATTGCAGTTTTAAAAAATTCCTAAAGAGAGCACATGAGAATTCATCTACCATCCACTTTTCATTAAAGAACTCAATATAAAACAATGAATAGGATTTTAGCAATGGTTTTCCTAATTCATCGGCCACCAGTTTAGACAACTTCTTTTTAAAGTAATTAATAATGATACTGAACATAGAGGTAAAATCAAGAACATTAATATCTACAAAAGCCAAGTAAATGTCAACTATAAGCAAGGCGAATTTTTTCATAAAGAAATATACTATCCAAGTCGAGCCGAACAAGAAAATGAAATTAATTATCTATTAAATCAGCTCAACGTATCACCAAAAATAACAACACACCCGGAAAATCAAAACTTTATTTAAGAGTTCAAATGCCCCTGTATTTTGGCTTTATAATCTTGCTTCAAAATTATTTTTAAACTGACGTTACATTGTCAGTGATCAACTAATAATATAAATCGTGTACCTGCATGGCCGGTGCGGTGTGTATTACGCAGGGACCCACGACGCGGTTGGAATCCCAAAAGCGATACTTTCAGTAGTGTTTCTTTATTTTTTTTTTTTTTTTTTTGCTTTTTGTACTTTTACCTTTTTTCTACCTAATTTATATTATCAATCATCAACTATAATAATCGACAGGTTATTTGCTTACTACTCCGAACCTCTCAAGCGCATGCCTACTGACAGAAGTACTAATTTCACTAGCGCTTATTTTTTTTTTAATTGTAATTTTCTTTCTGAACAGTTCTTTTAAATCGATTAAGGTGGCAATAAATCTCGATAAAGTCAGTTTTTATTCCGAGATCATCCACTAAGGAGGATCACTGATTTTTTTTACTAATGCTAATATCTAGAAGTACACGATTAGTAAATAAATTGATACTAATATCTAGAAGTACACGATTAGTAAATAAATTGATACTAATATCTAGAAGTACACGATTAGTAAATAAATTGATACTAATATCTAGAAGTACACGATTAGTAAATAAATTGATACTAATATCTAGAAGTACACGACTAGTAATTAAAATAAAATTTATAGTCTCTATTTTTACATTTCAAGAAACATAAAACCATGAAAAAAATTAAATAAAAGATTTCAACACATGACACTTTTCCCCGAAAACTGAAATACTGTTTTAAAAATAATTTTTTAAGATGATCCCATTTGTGTTGTGTTGGAATCTTTATAAATCTTTTTTTTTTTTTTTTTCAGCGGAGATGCGTCGGCGAGTAATCTTTCTTTGTGGAAATGTAAACATTTGTGACTTAAACATGTTTTTTTGCGTAAAATTTAGTCATGAAAAAATTGGTGGTTATTACAAAGAGAATAATATTTTCACAGATGTTTTAAAAATAAAAACCTATTCATTATAAAAATAAATAATTAATGAATATGTACAGAAATTTTCATTTAAATTCCATAATTCTCTGATTTTTAGTAATTTAGAAAACAGGCTGCCCTTTCCGCCAATTTTCATTCAAATGTTTGTGGTCCACAGGTTGGGAAACTTTGAGATCGACATATAGTAGAAAAGGTGTCCCCATATCAAAATTTCGGGGTAGTGGGCTGAAACTATTGCTCCAGACCTGACTACGTCCAATTAAAAGCGACACCTGATGTTTAAAATCCACGTTAAATATGAAATATCTTTCCTGAATCTTTTATTTTTGATTTAATTACAAACTAATAGATTATATTTAATTTTTCCAATAAGCAGAATACTTTGCTGCATTTTGAACCGAATTTATATTGATCGGAATGATTTTTTAAATATCAAATTCATTATATTAACAAATCAAGTCGAGTCAGCATAATTCTCTTTATTAAAACATTTCTTCAAAAATAAAATATACTTTTCTGAATCTTTATTCGAAGTAGCTTAACTGATTAAAGTTTAATTAATCTGAAGAAATCAAGTATTACTTTCTTCTAGTTTAAAAGATAGCAGGAAAGCATTTTTAACACGGTGTTTGGTGTTTTCTTAAGTGTTATTACAACTGCCGATAACCTGTTTTTCCAAGGTTTATGTAAGTTTTATGTATTACATGAATATATAATTTTTACATTATTTTTCAACTACACAGTAATTTCAAAAACATTTTAAACATTTTAATATTTTATTGAATTTTAGTTACTTTGGCTTAATAATCTTACTTTGTAGAGGAAATGTTAAAAAATTAGCAATACATTTTAAATCTACTATAGTTACCGCTATGATTTTCTGATAATGTCGGGTATGAACATCCGTATTTACAAAAATCGGAACATTTAAACACAGAGCAAATTTTAAGTGATTTTTAAAATACTGGGGAACAGTGAATTGTAGTAATCTTTACCCATTTATGTTTTGTAAATATACTTTTAATTTAATAACACAGCTACAAACTTATATATATTTTTTGACAGCTACAAACTTATATATATTTTTAAAATGTTTAAAATTTTCGAAATTATTTTAATTAAAGTTTTTAAAATTGAAAACAGTTCTTGTATAAAACCATTATTCATCGATTCTTTTTCACTTAAGATAACAGGGTCATCAATATATTTTATTCGTAAAAGCAAATAAAATAATTTCTAATTAAATAATGTTTTAGATTTATAGTGTTTTTTTTTTTACTTTACGATTCAGAGAACATGGTTTTGTAACTGGGATTGGGGTTTTTAACCAAAAGAACTTCATGCTTAAATTCTTTTTGATTCTTGCGATATAAAACTACAAATAAGTTCAACAAATATCAACATCAATAGAGACGTCCAAATGATCATTAACAGAAAATCAACATCCGCTACTCAGTGTTTAAGAAATAGGATTCAAGATAAACTTTTCCAAAGCAGAAACAATGCTCTGGTTGGCTGGTTGGTTTTATTTAGCCGCATATCAACTTGTATGAGTTATTTAATGCCGAAATCTAAGTATTTTGAAAGAAATTGTATGCCTTCAACTACAAAAAATGCATCGTTGGCAATTTTGTATATAAAATATATTGCTGGCATTTTTTACTATAAAAATTTATTTTTATACATTTATATTGTTTTGTTTTTGGTGGGGGGTCACTATTTGCTCATAGCTGGGACCCTAACAGATGCTACCACCACGGGTTAATGTGGACCTTGGAACAGCATCAATTAAGAAGTAGTCTCACGCTCAGTAGATTTGTTGCCGGATGTAGTTTATCGTCATACCCAGGATGGTGACAATGCTTGACACGCTTAGAAGAGTTATGGAGGATACACTCTTCGTCATTAGTAGGAACACGATCAAACATAGGGACGGTGTGGTACAGAGAAAGCAAAGAGAACCAGTTGTTGCTTGTTGGCTTATGACAGTGTGTTGTACCCACTTGCTTAACTTGTACGTATTTCCTATGCGGTAGAGGTGAAGTCTGACTGTTTCATCAGAGAACTGAAAGCTTTCGGCAAGCTCACCACAGGTTTGGCTACTGTTCTTTTTTGTTGCCGCCTTCAGGGTCTCATCATTCAGGATCTGTGGCCAGCCACTGCGTGGTTCATCACAAAGGGAGATTTATCCCGATCTGAACTTCGGGAATTAATGCCTGTGGCTGGGCGTTCTCTCACAGCATCATTCGACGATTTGATGGGGTTGCGGGCAGGCCAAACTTAATGTCATAAGGCAGACAAATCTGACAGAGCTGCTACGACGCCACCATGTTTCCTCGCTGCTCCTCGAGCTATGTCTGATGTGTGTGCACAACGCACCGGCATTGGTCAAGAGAAATGCAAGCCCCCTTCCCCGCACCAGCGCATTCCCGGCAAGTGATGTACTCATGTATGTATCAGTGATCACTTTTTCCTACACTACGTAAAAAACGGCAAGGGCTCTTTTTGCTAACGTCCTGGGTATGACGATAAACTACATCTAGCTGTAGTGAATGGAGGTTTTTAATTAAATAAGAATTTATTTTAATCATTAAATTGTTTTTAAAATAGTGGGAGTATTTTAATCGTTAACTAATAAAACTTTTAATTTTTCCCCTCCAAATTAATGAAAATTTAATTTTATATGTAGATAGATAAATATAGTTGTTGATAGATAGATAGATAGATAGATAGATAGATAGATAGATAGATAATGAGGATGCATCAATAAGTGCATAGCTTGAAAAATATAAGTGCATAGCATAAACATTTTAGCTTAATGTTGACCTAAAACTTTTACTCTATAATATTTTATATTCACCACTGAATTCTGTGCATTCATCAGAAAGGAAATTATACAGAAAATAAATATTTATTGTGTAAATTATTGTTTTACTCATCATCTGTCCAGCTACAGATTTGATTTACCCATGTAGAAGATAGAAGATAGCTAGATATTGAGACAGATAGGCAAAGATTGGCTCATGATGGATTATATATAATAAAAAGAAAGATTAGCTATTTTGTGGTGCAGGCTGCATCTTTTTTTTTTTTTTTTTTGAAAGAATAGTTAAAAAGGAGAATAAATAAACATTTCTATGACAGCGTTTGCACGTTGTCTCTTCCAAGTAATATAAAAGCTATATAGCTTAAACTGTCATTGGTGTTCATATCAATGTGAAATGAGTAAAGGAATTGGGAGTGTATCAATAAGAGAGTGAGGTCAGAAGGGTGCATTCTTGGCACTTAAATCTCGTAAAGCAGAAAATATAATTTAGCTGGAAGATTTTACGAATATAAAATTGCTTTCTCTTTATACTTAATATATATCATTTTTATTTGTTCAATTCGGTTTTTTTGAACGATTTCATTTGGTCACTTCGGCATTGTACGCTTATACACGAAAAATATTGGTATACGATACTTAATTCTCGAATTTAGTTAACCCTTCCTATTTCGTGAATTAAAAAAAATAGTGGACCATGTGTACACTGAATGAATTGATCACTGCTCTGCGTGTGAACATACATAGTAATTATCTAAACAATATTTAGTGGGGAATTTATAATAATTTTATAAAAGAAAATATAGTTATTCAAGTTGTAAAGTTTATGTGGGTCTACTGGTTTGTAATGGAAGGAGGTGGATTTTGAGAATCATGGGAGAAATTGAATTCAACATTTTCAGGAAATAAATTTCAACGATGGAGATATTTTCATGTATTTTGGTGGAATTAATATCAAGATTAACAAAAAAATATACTCTTGTGTACACATATAACTGAAAAGAAAAAGAAAAAAAGGCTTTGTTCTTAGAAATTTGCTTGTGTGTGCGCGCGCACACGCGTGTGTGTGTGTGTGAGAGAGAGAGAGAGAGAGGGAGAGAGAGAGAGAGAAAGAAAGAAAGAAAGAAAGAGAGAGATGCATGTATGTGAGTTAAAAATTAGTCGTCGGCCATCCGAGAGAAAAGATAACAGTTCTCAGCGTGTATAAGGTTCGTCTTGACACTGCTATATTTCGGAGCTAAAAAGAAAGAAATATAGACACGCACACAGAGTTGGTTGATTGATCCGTTTTCTACAGCTTATCAGCCCTTTGCAGGTTACTTACAGCCAGAATATATATTTAGATTTTAAGAATATTTTTTGAGATAATAATGATTTAGTGATACAAGTCTTACTAATTAACCTATAGCTGGGGCAGAAGATGTGAATTTATACTTTTCTCAGGGCTATTTTCACGTAAGAGAATATAACGAATATTGAACTCTACTCTCCGATTAACAATTCCGAGCCATTATACTTTACACCACCCGCACATATAAGTTTACAGCACTTGGTATTCCAAAGCGCTCACCCATCTAGTCAATGACCAGGCTTGGGCTAACCTAACTTTCAACATGATATTGCCATAAGCCTAAAGAGACAGACAGACGGACAGACAAAGAGAGCGAGCGAGCGAGAGAGAGAGAGAGCTATGTACGTTCTTTTATAGTCCTGAAAAACGCTGCTTGACTTTTGTTTTAGCAGACCAGGTGGGGATCATCTCCACAAAGTAAATCTTTTAGGTTGATTATCAGATTTTAAATTCTCTCAGAATTTCTGGGATCAGGAATTATCATTATTTACACGAGGAATTTTTTCCAATTTTTCTTTTTGTTATCACGTTTCGGCATTTGTGCCCTCTGACTTTCATCCGCTGTTTGCTGATCAGCAAAATCTTCAATGAATTTTGAACTAAAACCCTTTCATTTATCTACGACAGTAAATTATTCTCGTTACACTATCCATGTTCAGGGATATCTGCAGCTCTTTGTCTCACGGCCATATCACGTTGAAACATCGGTTCCCGCACGATCACCGAATTTAAGCAACGTCGAGCCTGGTCACTGCCACTTGGGAATACCAGGTGCAGTAATCTTGAATTTGCGAGTGGTGTAATTAATAAAGGATAGGGATTTTTAATCGGAGAGTCGAGTTCTAATTCAAGTTGGCTTCGTTATATTCACTTATGTACAAATACTATTTGGAAAGATATGAATCCATCTCTTCTCCTCCAAGCTTAAAACTCTAAAAATAGAAAAAAATATCTTACTTTAAATAACCTGCAAAAAGTTGTTAAGCCGTAGAAAACAAACCAATTGAAAAAAATTCAAACAGATATAGTTTCCCTAACAGTTCAAATAGATCTTTATGTCGTACCTTGTCAAATGCTTCAGCATAATCTATAAATTATAAGTGAACCTTCCTCTGTATTTGTACTGTTCCCTTCAATATTATTCTGATAATGAATATAGCATTCCTTGATCTGGTCTCCTAGACAAAGACGCACAGTTATTGTCCTTTTTCCAGAGTCCTGTGTATGACTCTAAACTGCATTCGGCATCAAGGCCTCTGGCCGGGAGATCGAAGGTTTTGAGGAGCGTGGAAGCGATATTTAATTGATGTTGTTCCCACATCCAACCTGACTCGGGACCTGTTAGTATCCCAAATGCGGTCAAATGGTGAATCCACAAGCAAAATCAAAACCATATGAAAGTATAAAAATATATCTTTAACGTAAAAATAAATTATATATAAAAAAAATGCCAACATTATATCATTCATCATGAAAGAACTTTCATGACATTAATCCATATAATATCCTACAATTTACTAAAGAAATTAAACTGTATTCCAAAATATAGCATTCCTTGTTCCTGTCTCCTTGACAAAGATCGTTTCTAGTGAGTACACACTGACCAGCCAAACTCGCAATTACCATGTCATCAAAATCATGAGTCAACGCTTTAACCCACTAAGCTGTTGTTTTTACCTTCTTTTATTTGCAGATTTTGTTTTGGATTTTTAATTTATTCCTCCCCCAGGTAAATATGTGTTATGGTCGGAAGATTACTACTCATATCACTTTCATAAGAATTATAGAATAAAGACGGAAACCATTCCAGTGTTGAAAATAAGAGAAACTAGTAAAAAATCGATATTGTTGCCAATACTTTTTTAGCCTAATCAGTAAATCATTGTCTCGTGAAGATAAGGGTTATGAGATTAATTCTAAAACTTTTTTTGGTCAGAGATTTACTCTTAAATTTCCGGCTAATTTTTTCTTATTTAATTGTCTAAAAAAAAATGTAATTATTCAGAGGTTGTTTGTTTGTTGATTAATTCTCTTGCCAACATTATCTAAGTCTAATCTTTTAAAATTTTCTTCTCGGAAAAGCTGTTTATTCGAAAGCAATTGTTTCAGTCAGTTGTCATACGTGATACATGATTGGGCGCTCATGTCACTTTCGATCCATGATTCGACTAAACAGGTTACAATTTCTTTTTGTAGTAGACTGGTTGTGAACCAAGGCTATAGAACCCATTCTGTCCTGCTATTCAATCCATAGCTGAAGGAAGAAGAGATGGATTTATACCTTTTCCAACTTTATTTGCGTGTAAGTGAATGAAAGGAACTCGACTGGTATTCCAACTTGAGTGAGAGCCTGTCGAGAGATTATTTTTTTAATTTTGAGCTTAAAGGATAAATCAGACAATGCATAGTTGAAAACATCCTTATTCGGCGATCAACTAAACGTACCGGTTTACCTGAACCGAAGCCATTTCTAATATTTCAATATCTACAAAATTATGTGTTGATTTTACCAAAACGTGTCATCATAAAGAATTTGACACACTTTCAAAATTATTTTCAAATATAAAATTACTGGAAATTAAAATGTGGTATTTAAGTGCAAAATATATTCGAGTGATACCAAATCTTACTAACAAGAAAGTTCAGCGTGTCTTCTGTCGATCAGTGTCTGTTTTAGTGTGTAACCTATCACCATATTTATATCATACATTACTCAGGCATTGTCCCGAATTTTCTTATGTTGAAAGACATTCACAATGCTTTTATATTTAAAGGATTCAAATAATTGTTTTATGATTTTTTTTAGTCAAATGTCTTATTTTATAAATTACTATTTTAAATTTTACAATACAACAATAAATGGCATCCTCCCTTCCGGTTTTACTTTTCTCTTACGTTAGATAATGTCGGACACAAATGTGGTGGTAGTATACACGGATTGTTAGGACACACGCTAAAGCATCATAAAAAAGGATGCAGTAAACACATTCAGAAATTCGCAGGAAACAACCAACTTAGATTAAAAAAAAAGATTGTATTTAATAGCGCCGCTCATATTCACCGAAAAACTCTTGCAATGTAATACGCCCAATAAGATTTCATTTCACCCCAACCAAGACGATAATGTCACTAAGACACATGAGAGTGAAAAAGAATGAGAAAACTTTAATAAGAAGAAAGCACAATAAAAAGAACAGGATTCAGGAAGACAGAAGATGGAGATTGGTGTTGCATTTAAATTTTTGAACATTGCAAGGAAGCAAGAAACCAAAAGATTTCCAAAATCGAGAAGTGCAAGAAAAGAGACTACTAGAATAGAACATTTAGCTATTTCAACGATGAGACCTTAGTTTGCAATCTAGTGGTACGCTTAAATTCATGAGGTCGAGGTACCAAGGAAGAGAGCTCATTAGAACAACCGACCGCCGTGAAAATATTTATAGAAAAGACAGAGGGAAGCCATATGACGGCGAGGGGATAGTGACTGAAATCGAGATGCTAAGTCAAGACCGATAACATTACATTTTCTCAAGACTCTTGATATATATATATATATATATATATATATATATATATATATATATATATATATATATATATATATAATACTACCACCAGATATGGCAGTAATATACGGATGAATGGTAGATTTATAACCGTGTAAGATGGATTATGGCGGGAAAAATATTTTAACAAGTAATTTCCTATATCCAGGTCTCAAATAAAAGAATTGGTAGAGGATCGAAACAGTAAATTAGGAAAACTGGAGACTGATCCATTATGTCCTTTTGATACAAGCATAGAAGATCTATTGAAGTTTGAACTCGCAAGGCTTTGGAAATTGAAGAAGTTCACAATCATAAAAGTTGTCATTAGTGAGTTTTGAATGGTGACTAATAGAATAGAGACATGGATACAGAAAATAGTCATCGGTTGCACAGTGGAATGGTTGCAGAAAAGAAGTATTTTAGGAACGGCAAGAATAATATGATAAATAATCTGACAAATACGGCTGCTGGTTTTGACCAGCTTGACATGCATCAAGTACCAGACATTAAAATCTTATCTGAGAAAATACTGATAATGGTAATAATATTAGCGCAACAGAAATCGAAGTAAAAAATAAGTTATCTCCTAAGTAGGATGGTATTCCACACTAATATATAGCGTGGCATTGTTTCCGATCCACTATAAATTATTAAAGAAATGTAAGAAAAGTTGAAATACATGTAGTTCGATGCTTCTCCAAAGTTTTCAAAGAACAATTTACAACTGAAAGTTGAATGCAAGCAGTCACAATCTTTAACCAACTTATAGGAATGGAATTTGGCATTTAGAAACTAGTAAATTCGAAAGGGAGAAGTGAGATAACAGGCGGATTCGAAATAGCCAACAGGAAATCTAAATGGCGCTCAAAGGAATAATGAATGTAGGGCAGATTTTGGAAGCAGATTATATCGAGCACAAGGAGATGAAGAATACTTCAGAAAAACCAGAATAAAGAACCAGAGACCAATTTCTGTAATCAAAACTTAATAGATACGAACGAAGTATTCTGAACCCTGAACTGGACAAGAAAACTCAGCCGTGTAGATCCCAAAGTAAAAAAAAAAAATGGGGATAATGCATAAAAGCTAACTTAAGTAAGTCGAAAGTATGTTAAAAAAAATGGGGAAGACAGCCTTAGTCCTGAACGTTCATGATATTAAAAAATCCCACCTTCAGCTAAATAAATAGCTGGAGAGAATAGGTCTCGTGGTTTCGATAGTCTTGCAGACGAACTAATTTAAATTCCAAATCGTGGAGAAGGAAATTCATGGCAATTCACAGATAATAAAGAATAGGTATCTGTGAAGCGTTGTCATCTCCTTTGTCCTGAAGGTTCATGATAGTAAAAAAATACCACCTTCAATTAAATAAATAGCAGGAGAGAGTGGATTCTCGTGACTCGGGTAGCAACCAGTCTGAGAGACGAAAAACTCTATATTCGAACATGTGAAGAAAGCAACGTGAAAACACTTATCTTTCTTAAAAAGAAATGATAATTCATAGTTAACAAAGATAAATAATCTATGGATAGCCGTGAACACCTACGCTCTGAAGGGACAAAATCCTAAACTAAAAGCAAGAAGATAATGGATTTCATTGTTCCGGCAAATCACACGATAGATTTGAAAGCAAGTGAAACTATAGATAAGTATACTGAACATACGGGAGAGATAAGGAAATTGTTGAATATAGAGGTGACACTCGTGCTTGTCATTAATGGAACACAGAGAATACTCGTGAAAAAATTACGAAAGCAGAAGAAGTGGAAATTATGAAAACACGGCATTATTGAAAGCAATTAACCTTCTACGTGCCGTATCATTTCAGGACGTGGGCGATCATAGCTTTACAGAATTTTCTATACATTGTAGCCATTAACAAGGTTTGTTCCTTTGCCAAAGCTCTCATTATGCCATTCATTCCCGCGAGCTTGTCCGGTAGGTAGTCCACTGCCTTCCCCTGTTCATCTTCGTATGTCATGTGTGTGTCAAATTCTTTAAGCTTTCCTTCTCGTAAGAAATTTCAGCTGTTTTTTTGTATGTAACGAAATTTTCCTTTTTCTTAATACTCTGTTTAGTTTTTCGAATACATCTTTCGTCAGTCTAATGCACATTCGGATTTCGGTGTTGCTTTTCCATCCTCTGTTAAAATAATTCTCATATATTTGAAATTCTTTACCGATTCGATCTTGGTATCGCCAATTTGTAGATCGCATATTGGGCTTTTTCTTTTACAGACAACTATACTTTCTGTTTTCTTACAATGGATAGTTAGTCCTTTCTTTTCGCTATCCTTTACTATTTTGTCTAGGAGGTCCTGTAGTTTTCTTTATATATCTGCTATCAACATAGTGTCCACTGCATATCTGATATACTTAACATTACGCCCGCTGATGTTAAATCCTGGAAGGGTATTCAGCTCCCCTCATATAGGCCTGCACAAGTTGAACAAATTCGTTTTTTTTTTTTTGTTTTGTGTATGGTGGAATGTTTTTGGTGTATGGTGAAGACAGAGGTATGATGGAGACACTGTAAAAATTCATGGCAATTCACAGATAATAAAGAATAGGTATCTGTGAAGCGTTGTCATCTCCTTTGTCCTAAAGGTTCATGATAGTAAAAAAATACCACCTTCAATTAAATAAATAGCAGTGCTTCTGTGAAAAGTTTGTAAATAATAATATTATTTAAAACTTAATTTTATATTTGGAAATTGGTTGCCATGAATGTGAAACGTGAAAACAACAGAAATCATCTTGGTCACTGAGCTTTCTTTTTTTTTAATTCCAAATGTCATGCGAAAATAAATCTCTCAATAAAATATCAAATGTCTAACTGAATGAGGATTGTTAGAATAAAGAAATGAAGCTCTATTTCTTAATCTGTTGGGTATAAAATCTTTCATCGGCTCAGTAAGCATTAAAAGACTGTAAGCAAAAAATGAATTGGTAAAATCTGTATGACATTATTTATTGTAAATTCTGATAGTGAAAAAAAAAAATGAAATCGTAATCAATGCATTTTTAATCATTTCCAACCCAAGCAAGGGAAAAAAGCCACTAAGGCGCAAGGAGAGCACTAAAGGAAAGATTTTGATGATCAAAGTAGAATGGAATGCAAGAAGCCTGAAAGTCTACAAGCTAGAAGTACTAATATAAGAAACTATTATCATCGAACTTACGTTTAAACCTAGACATTTCAAATATAAAATGATGAGACCATGACTTCAATCTAGTTCTGCCCTTAAATTCAGGTACAAAAGAAAGCTAATTAGAACAGCTACCATAATATATTTATAGAATAAGCACAGTGGAGCTACCTTATGGTAGTTGGAAAGTGACTGTCGCAAGGCTGCCAGGTTAGGACCAATAGCATTGCAGATTCTTCTTTGGATATTATCAAGAATTTCTAGATGCATATCACAGGTATTAGACCAGATGTGGCAGCAATATTCAATCCACGAACAAATTGTAGACTTATACGATTGAATCTTGCGAGAAAAATTGTCTAATGCGACACTGTGAAATAAATTTCTTAGTAGTAGACCGAGTAATTGATTCAATATAAACTTTCCACTTTATCTCTGTGGAAAACGTTAGCCTAGGAAAGTCGCAATGAGTCACTCTCCTCGTGTTTATCATCAGACATACTGATGGAAGTAAGAAAATGTTCTTTCAGTTTCGTTTTGTAGGCGTTAAAATTAACAAGCCATTTCTTGTTAACAAGAGATTGTAGGTCATTTTTTAGATCAGCTGCCAATTTAACCTTATCGAACCGATCAGACTTACCATTAATATAACATATTGAATATAATATTGAAAACTACAGGCATACTGTGATAGCGAATTTTTTTAAAAGTTAATACTGAGAATAAAAACAGGAAAAATCAAAACAAAAAAGAAAAGAGTGCTGACCTGCGATGTTGTGTCAATCTACTTGCCTGGCGAAGGATGCTGGACAATTTCCACACAGATGAAAATAGGCTTGAAGCAATAAATATATAGTTCTATAGAAAGACACTGAGAATACAAAATTGCAATGCACGTTTTATGATAAACTAGATTAAAAGCTGCCCTCTCGGGCTGCATTTAAGCTATCTCCTGTGGAGGACTCTTGGTTTGGCTATCATCATAATAGCTAGGGAGGAGTAGATGCGATAGGCATCAATAAACTACAGAAGAACTCAAAATTGATCACTGCATTTAAGTAGTGAATTAATGTTTAAGTTTACCTTATAAAAGTTCATCGATAATTCTAATGCTGCCACTTAATTTAAAGACGATTTCCGTACAAACAATTATTTTTATTTCATGGGTGACAGAACAGGGGACAATTTATGAGATAAAATTAATATGGTGCAAAGATGGGAAAAACAGAAATTTGAATTAGTAATACATTCAACATTTGGTGAATTAGAGAAACATTGTTAATTAAGCAAAACCAATATTATGGAATCTATATGAATAAATGCGAAATTGGAGCTCAAATCTCCCACGAATTCTGAGAGTAAAAAGCCCCAGCTCTACTTTATAGAAATTTTGTATTTACTCGAACCCACACGGAGTTGCGTTGTAACGCAAGGTCGGTTTAATGTGGGGAGCTCGAGTGCGTACACCCGGGCTAGGAACAAAAATTGTCCGAGACCACGAAAACCGTCGGTTGCACTGGTTTTTTGGGAGCACCGATCCCTCTATTTCGTGCAATGAGAAGGCGGAGCCTCGGGCAGCTATTCCCCAGTGCTGGACACCTCTCAGTAAAATTTTTCTCAGTTTCGCCTCTGTCATTCGAAGGAGTCGCCCCTGAGCTCACTCTGATGAACGACAGAGATGCAATTGAGTGATGATAAATAAATGTATTGCAAATTACTTTATAATAATTTAGTATTTACTCGACACGCCACTAAATCGCATTATGTCACAAAGCAGTTTAATGTGGTGAACCTGAACAAAATTTCCCCGAGACCCTACAAGCGTCGGCTGCGCTGGCCTCTGTACGAACACCGATCCCTCTCTATAGTGCAATATTGATTTCAAAAAAGTTTATTTCGTTAATTAACTGTCCCCCATTGTAGTTCTTTTATTCGAGGATTGTTTTAATTTTCATATCAAAAATAGTTCTTTTTATTAATATCATGTTATACAGTGCAGAAAAGTTTGAAATTTGCCTTTTACTTGGCCTTCAATAAGTTGGCATCTATTTGTAAGACTTTCCTTAACTATAACAAGCCAATTTGTGAATGAAATGTTCATTTAAAATTTTTGTCTCAAAGATTTCAAGTAGTGAATATATCTTACTTTGAGAAGCGATAGCGAGCGGGCGAAACCTGTTAGTAAGTTATAAATTAAAATCAGAAATGCTGCCATGGTAGTGATAATTATGGAAACTTATGTTTTTGGATATTGAGCTATAAAAGGAACGTTCTATCTTTAAAGGGGAACGGCAGTCACATTCTAATGCTCAAAGCCTTACTAACTGTAATACCGACCAGAATATATGAAACTTATTTTTTAGTATAATTTATTTCTCATATTCTGCTGAAATGAATGTGAAAATTCACACAGCTAAAACAAATACCGCCTTGAATAAAATAGATGTAATATGGAAATCTAATCTATCAGCCAACCTCAAGCGGAGATACTTTCGAGCTCCTGGAAAGTCAATTATTATGTACAGTGCAACTATTTGGACATTAAGTAAAACACTTGAGTCTAAATTTGATGGAAACAACACTCGGATGCTGAGAGCTATATGGAAATGTTTTGCACACAACATCCAACAATATAACAGCCCCAAGGATCTACCCCTGATATTTCTACAATCTTACACGAACGCCGAATGAGCTTTGCAGGACACTGTTGGTGAGCGACAGAAGTCCATGCGAGTGATCTACTGCTCTGGACACCGAGCCGTGGCGCAAGACGGGTTGGTCGCCCAGCAACCACCTACATTGACCAACTATGTAATAACACACCCGAATGACCATCCGACCTTGATTCAAGAGCATGATGGTTGGCGTGATAGACTTATGAATATCAGAGCTAGCTCACCCATATAATATACCCTGAGTCGCCATCACAAAACCCCAACCCATCCCCAAAACTTTGTGAAAATTGGCGGATGTGCACGAGGATTAATATTGCAATATGCGACCTATTCCACTAATGTGAACTTCACACTTTTCAGTAGTTGCGTGTGATGTTCTTAATAGATAAATATCACCCAAGACGTCGGTAGCGGACTCGAACCCACTCAAGGTAGACATTGCAAAATTATTCGACTCCGTTGATTATTAATGAATACAGAATGAATGAAGAGGCATGTTGGGGTAATGGACAGCGGCTCAGATTTAGGAATTGGAGAGCTGAGTCGAATCTATTGCATTCACTTACGTGCTAATACTTTTGGGAAAAGTATGAATCCTTTTCTTCTCCCTCCCCCCAGCTATGTGTAAATAACAGGACAGATAGAGTTCTATAGTCTTGGATGGCAACTGGTCTACCGCAGAAGGAAATGGCAACCTACTGATGAAAACATCTTCCTCGTCAGTCATATACCGAAAGATGCATGATCGCCTAAGCGTGTATCACGCTTGACATATTACTGACTGACAGAATTAATGTGTCTCAAAACGATGATCAAGTATGTGGAAGTGAACCTGTACTTAAATGATGAAACTGAACAGCGGTAAGAAGCAACAGGAAAACGAACCTGGTCATTATTGAATCATCTATAACTAATTTTATTTGTGGAATATTATTGAACCTGAGTGGCACTAGCATGGTCCAAACTTCATCATATAATGTAACTTCTCATAGTACTTACATGCTTACAATAGGCTGGTATAGTATGCAGACTAAGTTCACTTATATCGCCGGATATTAGCACAGAAATCTTGAGGTATAGTTTAAAATGACATGTTTATACTTAGGATCCGTGACTTCCGAGGTCTGATTCAGAAGCGGAATGCGAGGGAACAGAATATGGTTCTGTGGCAAAGATCAAATTTCTTCAAACATTGTGGACTGGTGCAGCAAAATTTCAATCAAGAACTCTACCAAATAGCAGAAACCGTATCACTTGAGGAATTTCAGCAGCAGCAACAACTAAAGTAGATATCACATGTAATGCAAATAAAAAATAATGATATAATCAAGATATAATGACATGTCACACTATTTCAAATAAAAAAAATTAATAAATAAAACCCCTATCAAAACTAGAAAGATTGATAACATCTACTGGACTTGAGAAACCTATTTTCCCGAAAAGATTATTTGAAGAGAAAGATTCTTTAAATTTCAAACGACAGTAGTATGATGACTTGTGGCTTCCTGCTAGCACAGCTGTTAACGCCCCACAACATTTCTGTCTACCCAATTTCACTCACAAGGCTTGGGTCAACCCGTGGAATGGTTTTCAGACACTTTTCAAAGTTGCTGCACGCTGGGATCGACCTCGATCAAGTCCGATAACATCAGAAATTCGCCTTCCCGGCAAATCAACTATGGTGAGATTCTAACCCGGGTTTCATTATCAAAATGCGAACGTTCTAAACACTTGGTCACGTACCCATATAGCTATTAGAGATTAGGAGAACTGTTACTACACTTTGATCCCAGCCAAATGAGCAGGTAGTTTAGAAAAAACATAACTCAAGTTGCACTCGCTGTTCAGTCTATGAATGCCGAATATTTCCTTATAAGGAAACGGCTATTGCCATTACCATTCTATATCTTTAATTTATAGCGCCTTACTTGATGAATTTCATATTAACATGAGACGAATTATCAACTGGAATGGATCAGTATAAAAATAAGTATACATAACATGTCTATTATTTAATGAAACATGTTTCAATGAAGATATACTGCCTATATATATATATATATATATATATATATATATTCTAATATGCGACAGATACTATCATAACCAGCGGAAGCACTAATATTTTGAGTTTTAGCTTTGAGTCATTAAAGACAATAACACTTTTAATCAGATAGTGTATCTTTTTGTGCCATAACAAAACGGACACATCTTTTGCTGGTTGTTGATAAGCCGTTTATTTGCGTTTATTTAAGTTGTTAACCGGAGTGCTTCCTGATATGTAAATAAAAGCTTGTAACACACACATCTAACTGAGAGCCTTATAACACACATAACTACCGGCAAGATTTTGTCGTCGACTAAAATAATTCCGTTCCAAAATACGAAATTATAACATTTTTTGGGCAAGAACAAACAGCTAGAATTTACGTATCAACAAAATAGAAGGAAATATTCGCTAATCGTTTTTATAAGATACTTGCCGAAAATCAGAGTATTTAAACTTTCACTAATTATTCATTAACGAAAGTATTTTTTACTGAATAGATTTTTTTTTATTAAAACGTGTGTACTTTTTAATTTAGTTCGTCTAATTTGATTTACGGATTTACAAAGAAAAATCCCTGAAGGTGTTATTTCAGTAAAAAAAAAAAATAAAAAAATAATGTAATACAGTGTAACCCGGATATAAGAGACCCGGATATAATAGAAACCCGGATATAAGAGTGATTTTCTCTGGTCCCAAATTAGAGCCTTACTTACCTAAACAAAATAGACCAAACCCGGTCCCGACAACTCTCTTATATCCGGGTTACACTGTATCAAGTGTGTATAGTGATAAATTCGGTCAGCACCTTACTAAAAACAATTCATTAAAATTCAAAAAATTATTTTGAGAATTCGTGTTTGCATAATTTAATAAAACTCGTTATTTTCATTCAGAAAAATGACGGTCAAAAATTCTACATTTAATATTTATTTAAAAAAATTACTTTGATTTTTTCAGTGCCATTTTGAAATTCATCCCGTTGTTGTTTATCACAAGAAATCCTTTTATTAAATAAAGACATGTTTCAAGAATCCAAAAATGTAAGTTTTAATGCAGTTTTAGAGTGTTAACCTTTTTTAAAAAGAATTTAATTTTATTTTTACCTCTTCGTAATTGTTAACTTATTTGGCATGGCTGTACAAAAAAAAAGCACACAATTCTAATACCTCGCTTCGAATTACTACTATGAATCTAAATTTCCCGTTCATTCAGTTTTTGTGTCGTGAAAGAACTATTTTTCGATACTTCGATATGGGTGATTTATTTTTTTTTTTGTTTTTTTTTTATTTTTTTTTTCGTCTCTCTGTTTTCCTGTATTTATTTACAGATTCTTGGATACAAGAATCACCAATATTAACTTTAGTAAGTTATTAATTTATGTTTTTATTTTTTTTTTTAAATCTTTGTCTTATTTCTTCCTGTATAATTTGTATTCCCACCAGTAAGAGGGGACACCGTGGAATAATGTATAGCGGCACGGATTGAGGAATCTGAGAGCCAAGTCTGAATTCCAGTCGAATCCATTACATTCACTGACGTGCTAATACCCTTGGGAAAGGTATGAATCCTCTTCGTCTCGCCCCAGTTATGGGTAACTAGCAAGAAAGACCGGATGGCAACTGGTCTACCGCAGAAAGAAATGGCAAACCTACTGCGTGAAAAAATCTGCCTCTTCAGTAATGTATCACCTACGCGTGTATCACGCATGAGACATAACTGACTGACCACTAAGAACAACTTCAGAATTATGTACAGAACTATTTCGTTCGCATAAAATAATATTTATCTGTAATTTTTCTAAAATTTTCCCATTAATCTAACACAAAATCCATTTATGCTAGATTTTGGTTTTGTTAGCGTCTTTATGCCTTCAATTCTATTCATTATACTAAGTTTATAAAGGTGTATAGAATAAATAAATATAATCTTAACCTACTGGTTAAAGAACATTTATTTTAAAACATAAATAACAAATTCTTGATTATTGCACTGCTGGTCATCCGTATTTCTTTAGTTTTTATTTTTCACTTTTCCCGCGAATTCTCATTAGAATTACAGTGTTTCTATTTTACCTTTTGATCTCAGTGACTACTGTGTGTAAATGAAAGGTTATTTTTATTCTGTTTTTAGTAAAATGTAAGCATTCCTTTTAGAAACTTAAGTTACTTGAGTCTTAAACTTACTAATAGTCTTCGAAACACATCTCTAGGATAAATATTAGATTTTAAAGAGAATATTAAATATGTCGTTTACATATTTCGTATAAATCTACGGCTCGATGAGTCACGGAAAAACGTGTCAAAGTTTTGAGAATTCATGATAAAGTTTATTTATAACTGGAATTAATTTATCTTTTAATTCAGATTAGCTTTAGGCCATTATCTTGGGAATAGAACCGAAATTTAAGTTCAAAGAAGGTATATAAGTTATTTAAAATAAGTTTTTCGTGTCTTTCTTTTTAAAAAGTCCGTATCTACTAGATTCCTAAACTAATGTTAACTATTGTATTACATTTCTGTACCAATAATCGGGATAAATTGATTTTTTTTATTCTTATCCAGGTGTGTAGAAAATGAAAAACAATTTGAGGTAGTCATAGATAGGTGGGTGGAAAACTGGACAATGGGCCCATTTTATATTTAAGCATATCCTTTGTGGTTTTAAACAGATGTTCCTTTTCTGCCATCTATTTATAAATGCTCGTTAGGGAGAGTATCAACTGTTTCTCAATACCTATCTTACCTTCATTATGTCCTGTGAGTATCATATGTTCCAAGACATCTTTCCTCATTATCTGTCCCAGAAATGTGAATTCTTTTCTCCTGGTTCTAATAAATGCAGCCATACATTATGTTCTCGTTTTTCTTTAAACTTTCTTGTTGATTTTATTTTACGCCTGTGGTATTCTCAGGTTACATGTGTTGAACCACATCTGTTTTTAAATCAAGTTTACTCTTCATCCGTGACGAAAATAATTAAGCATTCACCGGTATATATGAGGGACACATCGGCATGGTGTAATTCTTAGAAAGTGTGTCTCGCAAGAACAATTAGAACTGAGTCGTTAGTTCAATCCTCACTGGGTTCCCCATACTTTCGGCCTTGTGCTACATCTAAGGTATGCTTAGAAAATCACCACTGCCATATGTGAGGCTTAGTTCTAAATATCAGTCGGCACACTTCTTTGTTTTTAATGAATTTTCCTGTTTCTTTATACTTTGTTTAGCTTTTGGAAGGAACATTTTTTCACTCCAATGTGCTTTCGAATTTCTGTCTTACACTTCCATCCTTATAATTTAACATTCACTTAAATTTCAATGTTTGCTTAATATCTCAAATTTGTAGCACGCAAACTGCGAAAATATATATATCCAACGTGAGAACACCGGAATTAACCAGACATGGTTACGCTAATACACACAAAACATAATCCTTGGAAACGAATGAAGAAACACTCGAAAGTATTCGGTAGAAAATAAAATTGAAATAAGTATACACTTTATAAACTTTGTTACGTGTTATATATATATATATATATATATATGCCTGATTTATCTCCCACTGGATTATTACGTAAAAAATGGATAGGCGAGTTCGAAGAGAATACCCAAAGCGTGAGAGTGTGCTTTTTTGCATGCTTGAAGAATGCTTGGGAAGGTAGGTTCTCTACTTTTTTTCACAAAGAATGTGTAAGTCTGTAATTAAGGCAGATAGTGCTTTTATTGAGGGAAAAATCTTATTTTAATGCAGATACAAACCTTCCTATCGCGCTTACATGTTTACCGCGAGAAGCTGTTATCCTAAATTTGGTAAGTCCCCGTATATCGCCAGATATCAGCAGAGAAATCTTGAGGTGCCATTTAAAATGACATATTCATACTGGCTAACGATAGTCTTACGTTTGATAGTTAGTTGTGCGGAAAGTGAGAAGATAAATCTGAAGACAGTGTTTTCAACTCTTTATCATCGCTGCTAAGAAAGTTGGTTCGCTCTGTCGTGCGAGACAATTTTCCTATGTCTATCATTCGGCTATACTTAGAATATTGCTGCGACATATAGTCCGGTGTTCCTGTTATTTACCTTGGGCTTTTTGATAAAATCCAACTATGTATCAACAATATTATCTGTCTTTATCTGGCTACTCGGCTTCGATGGCTTTCTCACCGCCGTAAGGTTTCCGCCTGTGCCTTTTCTGTAAATACTTTCATCTAATTGGTCGGATGAGCTATTCTCTATAGTACCTAGACATTTTGAATCTAAGCGCAGAACTAGACTGGCGTCGATATCTCATAAGTTTACATTTGAGTTGCCTAGATGCAGCCGTAAGTTCTATGCTGACAGTTTCTTTTCTCGCACTTCTCGCTTGTGGAATTCTCTTCCGATTCCATGCAACTTTAATCTCCAAAATTGTAAATGCAACGTCAATCGCTATCCACTGTCCCCATGTTTACACTATACTCTTCCGCTCAGTACTAATATTTCTGTTCCTAATTCGATAGCAGCTACTGGACTAGAGAAATGTATCTTCCTGAAAAAAATGTTTTAAGAGAAAGACCTTTTAAATTTCAACCGATAGTAGTATAAAATCACCGGCTAATGATTGTCGAATGTTTCCTTATAAGGAAACAGCTAATATGACCATTAATATTACCAATTGTAATAGTAATAGAATCAATGTTTATGATCAAAACCAAGTTTCATCAAAGATTCTCAATTGAAAAATAATATACCCAAGCGTCTCTCCTAGACAATTTTGAGTATTTTACATAACCAACATCCTACAACTCATTACATATATAACACCCAATAACAATTTGTGTCGTTGCATGGGGTAAAATCGATTTTTACAAAATTCGTTATTCAGAGACACAAAAAGAATTTTCTTTCGCCTTTAAGAGATTTATATTTACCTTTATTTGCGCGTATTTTTATATTATTTATATTTACCTTTATTTGCACGTATTATTAATATCTCGAATTTGTAGCACGCAAACTGAGAAATTATATTTATCCAGCGTGAGAACACCGGAATTAACCAGACACGGTTACGCAAATACACACAAAACATAATCCTTGGAAACGAATGAAGAAAGTATTCGGTAGAAAATAAAATTAAAATAAGTATAAACTTTGTTACCTGTTATATATATATATATATATATATATATATATATATATATATATATATATATATATATGCCTGAGCTATCTCCTACTGAATTAGTATGGGAAAACATGGAGTTCGAGGGGAATACCTAAAGAGTGAGAGTGAGCTTTTTTGTGTGCTTGAAGAATGCTTGGGAAGGTAGGTTCTCTACTTTTTGTCACAAAGATTGTGTAAGTCTCTATTTAAGGCAGATAGTGCTTTTATTGAGGAAAAAATCTTATTTTAATGCAGATACAAACCTTCCCATCGTGCTTACATGTTTACCTCATCTTTGTCGCCATATTTATGCTTGTATTCAGTATTTCCTGAAAAAAAAAGAATAATCCAGTATTTCTTGAATCATTTCTTGGAGTTGTGCTACGTTACAGACCCCTACCTATGTTTACTAATTAATCCTATTACATCATCTAACACAAGCATCTTAAAGAAGTACAAGGGTAGCACTGGGGGGTACAAGAGAGAAATTTCAGTGTAAGAGTTTAGGTCTTTCATGCTCTCGGCATTTCACCCATTTTATGCTTAGAAATTTGTGAAGCTTCTGTCTTTTTTTTTTTATTTGACTTCTTTAGTCACCGTTTCAGGTTCAATGTATTCGGAATTCTTTTAGAATTAATCCCAGATCTCTTCCAAAAAAATTTCCAATATATTTTGTTAATTCTCGATAGGTCTCTCATGATGAGTAACGCAACAGACTCACTACGTCGTCTTTCATTTCACAAGATGAATTTGTAGAATTTTTGAATGACCCAATAATCAATGTTCTTTCTGAAATAACTCCCGTGGCAAAGTTTTGTTGTTTCGTCCTGAAATCATATCCATTTCTATCTAAAATATGGATGACAGAACAGGGACTGGGGAAGATAGAAAAGATAAAACCGTATACCTGGAACTACAAAGGCCAGGAAATAGTAGACAGCCGTGGTGCATAAAAAGTATTTTGCTATTCTGATCTGTTGCGAAGAAAGCGTTTACTGCTGTGAAGAAAGATTTTACTTTATTTACATTATTCGGACTATTGTCCTCATCTTTGTCGCCATATTTATCACAACGTTTCTGCCGTTGTACGTTCCGGCCTTCTTCAAGTGGTTGGAATGTCGAACTGAACCCTTTATTTCGCTCAATGGGGTAGACTGTTCTAGTTCCACGTGCCATGTTTGATGGATGTCAGTTATCAGTTATTTCCTGTTAATTTCCCTCTGAAAGCTCTCCACTACCTTAGCCGGGTATTGAACTCACACTCTTTGGGTCCTGTCACTGGATCTAACCAACGCCTTTATTCACTGTGCCATGTGTCCAACCACCTGAAGAAGGCCGGAGCGTACAACGGCCGAAACGTTGTGATAAATATGGCGACAAAGATGAGGACAATAGTCCGAATAATGTAAATAATGTACATAATACCTCTTCTCAGAAATATAGACAGGCTCTGAAAGATTTTACTGTTTTGAAGAAGCCTTTTACCGTTGTGAAGGAGGAATTTGCTGTTGTGTAGGAAGCTTTTACTGTTGTGAAGTTGGTCTTTACGGTTGTGAGAGAGATTTTTAGTGTTGTAATGAAGGCTTTTATTACTGAGAATGGGGATTTTACGGTTGCGAAGCGACGCTTTTACTGTTCTGAAGCAGGTTTTGTTTCTATTGTGAAGGCATCTTTCACTATTGTGAAGATTTTCCCCAATGCTTTTGATCAAAACCAAATTTCATGAAATATTGTCAATTGAAAATGACATAACCGTGTGTCTCTCCTAAACAGTTATTCGAATTTTACATAACCAACCTCTTACAAGTCATTATCTATAAATGGCAGGATGTGTGTGTGTGTGTGTGTGTGTGTGTAACGAATACACGGCCGCAATTTTCGACGGATTTACATCAAAATTTACATGCACATGCTCCAAGTTAGTGGGAAGGCCAAGACCAACATTGCATTTCTCAACTCCCATCGATAGTGGAAATAATCGATTTTTTCATGCTTCTACGGCACTTTTCATGTAGTTTGCGGCCATTTTCTACTGGCCAGAGTGAGAGCCAATATCTGGCCACGAATAGGCAGGAAGATTATATTGGCTAGCGTGAGAGCTAACAGCTGACTGACACGAATGTTAACTAGCATGCTAGCATGCAAAAAAAAAATCAATAGCTGCATTCGTAACAAGTGGAAAAAATTTAAATCTGCATGGCACTTTACTCCAATTGGCTCATTCGCTTGCTTAAACTCAACGTTGATTCTGATTCCGCAGAACTGGGTTGGGTATGAGAAAGTATTTGTTGTTAACATTCTTTTTTCATTCGGTTTTTCCAGTTACGAGTCCTTTTTTTAAAGCTGATCGTTTTGTGTTCATTTTGTTTAGTTCTTTTTTCGTGACAGATTTAATGTTTAGTATTGAACTTAGAATAGATTCGCAGTGTGAGATAGGCAAGAAGTAAGGCATGTAGCAACATCAGCACGGCAAAGGGCACTCCTTTAAAGGCAAGGAAGGGCAAAAATATTTTAAGTCAAGTGAAAGCGATTGCTGTATGTGTCGGACGATTTTTGAATCAAGCACTGGCAACGCCGGGCCATGCTTCTAGTTAAATATATAACAATGTAATGAATAAAGAAAATACAACCTGTTTTTTTATCTCTTCGGTGGTATCCATACATTATATGTCATATTGTTCTCGAAGAGCATGCAAGAACTTACGAGCAGGTTGTAACAATTTGTGTGTAGGATAAAGGAGAATAATTCATGTTTAAGGATTAAGAAGAAGAAAAAAAAATCTACTAACGGTGCCAATGGTTGTTGGAAACAGTTTGTCCTTCTGAAAGGCGATTTAACCATTTCCCCTCACTAGGTATGCAAGAAAAAATGAAAAGAAGCCGGATGTGGCGGTGACTTTTCATTGAACCGAAAATTGACATATCAACTATTGAGAAGGCAAGATTCCCGGGTAGAAAAGGAGTTCTACCCTCTAAAATTCTTTAGTTAGAATCTTTGCTTGTTTGCGGATGATGGATATGGAAAATGCTGGGCTCGGAAAGTTTTTTCTCATTCACTCCCCTCTCCGTCACTGACAAGTAGTTGGCAACATTTCCGTACTAGGAAACAATCAAAGTAGCCAATACAGACAATATGCTATGTGCTATTTATTAGTATAATAAAACTTGTTGACAAAAAAGGCAGATTTAAAAAAGAGAAGACTAACAGTGACAAAACCTTACAGCTTACTAGAGAACATCGACCGTCGTCGACATATGATATCGTGACAATCTCACAAGGTTCAAAGAATATATGAAAGGAAAATTTTGATCTAACATATATAGCTGATATTTATTTGCTTGAATCTCCGTCTATCATGCTGTTCCACATCGTATCAGGCACCATCATCTAAACAAAATTCATTTTATTATTTCCAAACTAAAAGCTTTCTTCATTTGATTAAAGATTTAATCAGTTTATTTATTATACTTAATTTTCTCAAAGACATTTAAACAGTCAACGTGCCTTAAATTTATGATAATCGCTTTTAAATTTCCTGAACTTCAATCGTGTCTGACTAGAATTAAGCTATTAATTGGAACTGGATAATGCGAAGCAGAAGATATTGTTTTAATTAAATTATAATTGTTCATGCAGCTGTTAGATCGTTAGGAAAATCAACCTTGCAAATCAACGTTGGTATTTTTTCTTGTCGTTTCTAACTGAATCGTCTTATACTGATACGGCTAATTATATGGAGAAAAATAAACACGTCACTCAAACATATAACACAGTTAATCTGAAGAAGAAAAAAAAACTTTTAGGTTAATTAGAATTAATTAAGACAAAAATATTTGGAAAATTATTTTCCTAATGTTGAATCTTTAATTAATCTTCCCTTACTCTCATTAATTGATTGGCAATTTTTTTTCAAAAGCCTATCGTCCAAAACTTGTATCACTTTGAAAGCTTGAGTCGGTATTTCACTGTCGAATGCATTATTTACTCAAATATTTTTTTGAAAAATCGACCTTTCTTCGCTATGATGAAATAAAGAATTAGCGAATGAATTACAGATTTTCACCAAACATTTAACATAAAAATTAAATCTTTATAACACTGAGACATTGAAAATTGGTTTTTATTTTGTTTTGTTCTACAGCATATTAACCACAATGGATTATTTAATGCCGACAATTTTTATTGCTGGTAATATTGTCCTTAAAAAATATATTGCTGGTAATTATTTTCTTTCAAAAATCTATATCTGCTAATATTTTCTTCTTAAAAATCTATGTCTTGTAATAGTTTCTTCTTAAAAATCTATATCAGGTAATATTTTTTCTTAAAAAAAATCTATATCTGGCAATATTTTTTACAAAAATGTACAGCTGGGTAATTTTTGTTTTAAAAAATTTGTTGCTAGTAATAATGTATTGCTGGTAATAAGTTTTACAAATTATTTTTGGTATTAAAACTATATTTACACTTTCATAGTGTTTTACCCCATTTTAGGGGGTTAAATTTTTTGCCTATAGCTTGGACCCTAAAAAGTGCTACCACCCTGTGTCAGCGTGGACCTGGGAACACCAGCAATTAAGAGATGGTTTCATGCTCCTCAAAACCTCCTGATCAGAAGACTTGTTGGACGTAGTTTATCGTCTTACTCAGAACGCGGATGTAGTTTATCGTCGTATCAAGGACGATTGAAAATTGTGTCAAATGTTTAAATAAGCACGTCCACACAAACACGTATCTTATTTTCTCAAATTGTATTCAAATCTCTTCAGTTTTATAAATTCATTCTGAAATTTCTATTATTTAATTTTACTGAAACCCCAATATTTCAGCTTTAATCAAACTCCTCATATGATACATAATTTATTGACAAGAGAATTAATACATCTATGTACAACTCAAACGATGTATAATAGTACCTGAATCAAAAGTGAAGATGATGAGACGAAAAGTGGAACATTTATTAACGACGCGTTTCCACGACAGCGTCTTTCTATGGATTGCTCAGGTTAGAATGAAAGAAAGATTAAAAAAACGGCTATAATATACGTATATACTTGAGTGTATATACATGTATATGCCATTATATCATCATCAACATCATGGCTTCGTAAAAACGAATATGAGAGGGAGTCTCTACGTCGCTTGCAGGCATGTTTGTGACTGGTAAGTTCAATGCGGGACAAGCATATATGGTCGCAGCTGAAAATCCGGCCTGGACGCGATGGCATAGCGTTGCAGTACTTCCTCCTCTACCTCTTGTCCCTGAATGCAATATATATATATATATATATATATATATATATATATATATATATATATATATCTTCACCTTGAAACGGCTTGAGCGCTCTCATCAAAATTGTCTAAGGAGAATACTTAACATAAAGTAGAAGTCAATGATACCAGACACCACTGTTCTTCTCAGGACCTGTTGTCCAAGCATAGAAAACTTACTGATTACAAACCAATGAGATGGACCGAACATGTAGTAGAGTAGGCTGCCGAAGTTGCTATTTTATGGCAAGCTTGCAAATGGTAAGCGCTCTCAGCATAAGCCAAGAAAGTGATTTAATTACTGTAACGTGAAAGAGCTTTGGGCGGTATGGATGACTGGGAAAACCTTTCTAGTGATCGCAATAAGTGACACAGGGCTCTTGTAGAAGGATGTGAGTCAACGGAAGAAAAGAATTTAACACATGCAGCTTAGATATGAGGAAAGATATTAGCAGGAACTTGGATGGCAATACTGCAAGCTAGAAATTCGAGAGATGTCGTCGTATCCTACTGTCAAAAGCTGGATATGTTAATCATTTGAAATCACATGAGAGTTATCTCCACAGTCCGGTGATACTACATGTGTAATCGGTATGGAAGTATGTAAATCGACATCTGGATTGAAGAAGCATCTGGTGGTGCACAAAGATGACCTATCACAACAACATTCGTTTAACCCTGTGAAGACTCTGGAGTATATGTTATCTATGCTATAGGCCTTGCAAATCAGCTGCTGGTTTGAAGAGCCACCTTCGAAGACATTCGATAGGATACAATGATATAGATTGAATGTAGGTCAGTCATCTGTGAAGATGGAGCAATCAACACACGCACGTACACACACACACACACACACACACACACACACACATATATATATATATATATATATATATATATATTATATATATTTCTACTGACTCTCCCGTCGAATTCGACATATGAGGGTCAAGAAGATCAGTTCCTAGGAACCCGACAGCAGCACATAAGATTTGATTATAGTGGTGAAGGTTTCGTGCAGGATCATCCACACTTTTTGAAGGGCCGAATTCGGAGACCTGGTGTACTAAGTGCCACAAGGTCCCCAAACGACCCTCCGCAGGTTTTGAATTTAGAGTTGTCCTTCTCCTAGACCAGTTGCCATCTAAAGCTACAGAACCCAGTCTGTCCTGCTATTTATCAATAGCTAGAGGGAGAAGAAGAGGATTCACACCTTTCCCTAGGGTGTTAGCACGTAAGTGAATGTAGTGGATTTGAATTCAAACTCGACTCTCCGATTCCTCAATCCAGCTGCTATCCATTACACCACCGTGCCTCCTCATATACATCCATATATATATATATATATATATATATATATATATATATATATATATTACATATAAAATTAAACGTTTCAGTGGACTGACTGAAAGTCAGCAACATGAAATGCTCTAATATAAATATAGATAAAACAAACAGGCTAACAAACATTCTCTTGAACCTAGATGTCGGAGGGGATAAGTTAATGTAATTTAATTTGATTTCTGGTTTCTGATTTCTCATTTATCCTCAGTGATGCCACGTCAAACACTTTTCTTCATATACAGTTTTGCCTATCTTTCATTCTAATCTGTGGAAGCCAAAGAGAACAGACGCTCATATATTGTCATATTCACGGATACATGTTGACCGCTTTCTGTTTCTTAGAATTATTTCTAATATATCACGGCGGCATTACCGTTAGCCAGAAAAAATTGGAAATGATGCCAAAAAAATATGGAGATAAGCCGTGGTTGAGATCAATGAAAAAGTTTTATATCTGCAAGGTTCGTTTGTTCTGGGGTATCCGATATCAGTCGTGGGAGACTGAGAGTTCAGAGAATAACACAAGGTAGTAGTCGAGAGAGATATGTGGGAGAAGATTAACATGCATATGTAGTCGAGTGCGATATACACACTGGAGAAAATCAACGCGCATATGTAGTCCACAGAGATAGACTCGTGAGAGAAATCTTCCAGGAATTATCGCATTGTAATCGTCAAAAGTTAGTCTCTGATGCTGCTGGTTTCGTCGCTGGTTGAAGGCATCGCTGTTGATGGAAGCGCCTTTGTATCGCTGCTGATGGTCTGTGCAGTGGTGTAGTCTATCGCATTCGGTTAAGCATTCCTGCCGTGGGGATCCCTCACTGGTAGCAGCCAGGTCGGATCTTTCTTTGTGGTTGAAATCGACCTTGGGTTTACAGTGAGTTAGTGGCTCAGAAAGAGCTACTGTGAAAACCATATTGGTCAGTATTTTGGAAGTGGGTTCCCGAAACCAAACAAAATTAAGGTATGTTTTTGTCATAGGAGATATTCAGTTTTTTTTTTTTTCAGGGTAATGCAAACACAAAGATGGATAATTAATTTACATTTATCAATTAAATTCTATTAAAGGTATTTGCATAAAAAAGAGCATTTTAAATATAAATATAACCGATTTTATGTCCTTAAATGACATAGCAAGTAATGTTTCAGATCAAATTATTGGCGTTTCGAGTATAACATAAAAGGAAAATCCATGAAGAAAATAATGAAGCTATTTCATTTTAATAAAAAAGTAAAAATTTTTAACACAGATTTTATCAGGATTACGCTGGGAACATAATTCTTTTTTTAATTATTATCAGAATTTTAGATTTCACATATTAGCGACTATCGTTTCGGAATATCTAAAACCTGTTCTTGTATTGGCCGTTCTCACAAACATTTTCTCGTTATCTTCCATCTTTTGTCTTAGTGGCATTATCGCCTTGCTTGAAGTGAACTAATTAAAAAAAAAAAATATTTCATTCTCGTGGACTCGTTGTTTCAAATGATGGCCAAAATGAAATCTTCACATATTTGTTACTCGGGTATAATTTCGCTTGAGAATATGGGCTTTATCCGTAATTTTTATGAGCAATGTATTTATTAAAAGAGAGGAAAGAATGCTGGGGAGAGCTATTATCGCTAAAGTCGAGACAGGACAGAGCACACATACAAGAGAGAGAAGGAGAGAGAGAGAGAGCTTCTAAAGTGAATTTAACCTGATTATTAATCGGAGTTAAAGGCAAATAAATATTCAAAAATTTATGAGATATCGAGACAAAATCCTCTTTTCGGCCATTAAAATAAATGAGTGGGTGTCGTGTTAGGCTAAAAGTATCAGTAAGCCCTATCATCGGTTTGAATAAAATAAAATACGATTTCAGAAGATATGTATACGTACATAAATATATACAACCTATTTATGCTAGCATTTACGTTATGTAATTCATTTAAGGAGGGTAGCTCCAAGAAGTATAGATCACGTCAGAGGTGAAGGTTCAAAACTTCCGTGTTAATAACTTTTGAGAATGTCCCATAATATATATATATATATATATATATATATATATATATATATATATATATATATATATATATAGATAGAGAGATAGATAGATAGATAGATAGATAGATAAAACGTGAACATAGACGTCAACACTTAGAGGCGACAGTATGTTTCATGCTAGATGGCCTGACGATTGCATCTAGCATGAAACAGACTGTCACCTCAAGTGTTGACTTCTATGTTCGATTTTTATATTTACACACCCTCTATCTCTGATATTGAGCACTTTATCCCATAAATATAGCACATCTTAAGACTATATCTCTTCATATATATATATATATATATATATATATATATATATATATATATATATATATATATATATATATGTGTGTGTGTGTGTGTGTGTGTGTGTGTGTGTAGTGGCTCGGATATTAAGGAATCGGAGATCCGAGTTCGAATTCCAGTCGAATTTATTACATTCGCTACTACATTTGGGAAAGGTATTAATCCTCTTCTTCTCCCTCCAGCTATGGGTAAATAGCGGGAGAGACTGGGTTCTATAGCCTTGGATGGCAACTGGTCTAGGAGAAGGGCAAATCTGAATTCAAAACCTGCAGAGGGTTGTTTGGGGGCCGTGTGGCACGTAGTGCCTCAGGTCACTCTTTGTATTCGGCCCTTCAAAAAGTGTGGTTGGTTCTGCACAAAGCCTTCACCACTATAATCAAATCATATATGTTAGTGTCTGGCTGTCGGTTTCTATGAACTGAGTTGTTTGACCCTCATACGTCGAATACGACGGGAGAGTCCATCATATATATAGTGCAATGGGTAAATTGTCGTCTAAATTACGCAAAAATGAAAATAACACTGACGTCTCATTTTACTGGATATATTTACCAAAATTACACAAAATTATCTTTATATACGAAAGAGTAATTTTATTCAATAAAATCGTCATAAGCTACAACTATGACCCTTTTACCGCCTCCTACATTCGATACTTTAACCATGTTTAATGTTCCGGTCCTCAGGGTCATAGGATAACGTTTTAACTACAGTGCTAATCCTGCGCTGGCCATTACTGACTTTGGTCCAAGCAGGTTGTTAGTTAGTGGATTCACTCCAACTCTGCCCACGTTGTGTACTTGATAACAGGGTAATGGAAGATCGAATGTCTTCGTTATCAAAGCGCTGGTTCGAGCAACGACGGACGTTATATTAAGAGAAGTATCTTCACAACGAAAAAGAAAAACGAAAGATTCGTTTAGTCAATCTTTAGTTCCTTTATAAAGATATTAGTACAACAAAAATTAACACTTCTTGTATCAATCTCAAGGATGACACTGGACCTCATCTAAGTTCAAAGTTCTTCAGAGTCAGGTATCTGCTAGCATATAACGTAAATTTCAGTGGCATTCGATGCAGCATTCGCAGCGCAAGACTTCAAGATCTCATAGCTATATACTTACTCCTGCCTCGATACCAAGGCTGATCGCTACGACAAGGTCAAAATGCCAACTGAAGTACAAAACGACCTCAAGACTGTCGTTAACTGGGGCAAAAGATGACTTGTCAATTTTAACGCCTTCAAAACTAAACCTCCCTATTAATCATCTAAGAGACCTTTCTTTGCCTTCCATCATTATGGCTGATGCAATCCTCCATGTATTATCCAATTTCAGGCTAACGTTCTCAGCTGACTATATCGAATCTATTGCTAGGTCAGCTGCTAAGAAAGTCGTTTCAATATCTTGCATATATATATATATATAAGCCTACCATTTGTTCTTGCTTAGAATATTACTGACACATATGGTCCGGTGCCTCTGCGATTTACCTGGAGCTCTTTGATATGATCCAACGAAAAATCAGCAATATTATTCACCCTGATCTGGCAGCTCGACTTCAGTCACTTTCCCACAGCTGTAAAGTTGCCTCGTTTTGCCTTTTTATAAATAATTTCAAGGTAACTGCTCGGATGAGCTCTTTCCTATGGTACCTAGATTGTATGATTTTGAGCGCAATACTAGCCCGGCGGCATGATCGTATCAATTTACAGTTGAGCTAGCTAGATGTAGCCGTAACTTCTACGCTATCAGTTTCTTTTATCGCACTTCTCGCTTATGGAACTTTCCGCTCCATGATTTTCAGCCAACTTTAACCTGCAAGAATTTAAATATAATGCCGCTCACTATCTACTGTCCTCCTGAATGCTCTTTTCTATTTCTACTCATTACCAATTATTCTGTTCTTAATTCCTCTACACCCTGTAACCCCTTGCGTGTTAGTGGTAGTACTACCTTATTTGGGGGTAAATAAAAAAAATGTACTTCGGCCCTAGACCGGTAATCAGCCGAAATATTCTAGGGATTCGGTGATTCCTCAATCCTTACATTAATCCCAATAATCTTAATAAACTTCCCAAATTCGGATAATTAACCACACTCTTGGGATTAGTTACAGGGATTTCTCTTCCTTTCAACTTCAACCTTCTCCACTTTACGTTTCATACCATCACTCGATACAGGTGGTGCTAAATTCTCACTCTTCATTCTCCCTTCTTGGCATTCAGCATCAGCCTACTTCTCAGTGCAGGCATAACTGTCTTTGTGACAAATCTAATTTTTAAAGCGTATGGGCGAAAGGGCGTTGTTTTATTCTTGTCATTAATTTTAATTCTCTTGATTACTTAAGGAAGAGATAAAATTATTTCTCTGTTCCTGGACTTATCTCTGTCTAGCAAAAACATAAACCAGATCACCTGCTCGTCAACCACAGGACCTATTGTCATAAATTCGACTCTAAAAAAGGGTTCGTTCCTTGTTTACATTTCCTAAAGTTCCCAATTCGTTTTCGTCAGCGAAAATATAATCCATCTCTCACTCTCTCCCCTCCTCTCTCTCTCTCTCCCTCTCTCTCCTCATAACGATGTTTGTTTCTCAAGGAAGATATAAAATTATTTCCCAATTTCTAGACTTAACTCATTCCAGCGAAATATGAAGCATATCACCTTCATGCACGTCAACGATAACTTCGACCCTCAAAAAGGGTTCGTTCTTTATTTACATTTCCGAGCAAGACACACAATTATTTCCAAAACTGTTTTTCTCCACATGCCAGACTCTCGATAGATAAAAACTTAAGAAGGGAAGAAATCTAGACATCCACACCTCCACCAAGGAAAATGTCTCCACCTTCTCTCTTTCTCTCTCTATCTCCCAGCTTATATTCCAGTTTAGGTCACAATTAACGTTTAACTACTTCATGGCCTCAGTGCCACAAAACCACGGAACCACGGCCTCCATACGACTTCGGAATCTTTTGCAACTCTTTTAAACGGTCTTCCGGCTTAGGCTGGTGAATGCTGCTATAATCATTGTTTTCAGTTCATCTTTTTGTGTTACCAGGAGTTTTTTGATCTCTCGCTCAACTGCGCCCCACACATAATAATCCAGGGTTGCCGGCTGGGGAGTTAGATAGCCATATGTAAGGATTGATCTGGTCGCAGAAGTTGTTTGACAGCCAGGACTGGATTTTCCTGTCTGCGTGGTACGTTGCAGTATCCTGAGACCAAAAATAGGTTTTTTTCAGCAGCCACTCTCTTGACCCAGAGCAGTACTACCTCCTAAATTAGTTTGATGTAGACCTCCGTGTTGAGTCTTAGTGTCTTTGGGAAGTTGAATAGAGGAATACCGGTGCCTTAACTATTAATCACTCCAAACACCTTCGTAATCACCATTAAACTCATTCAAATCTTTCTGAATCCTCTGCACAGTACAACATGCCATTTCCAATTTTCTGACGGAGTGAATTGCGTCATGGTACCCTTCTTCTCACAAACGGTACGCAACTGACCCTACTATACTGTGTAGTCATCAAAATCCAAAACAAACACCGCGCATGCGTGAAATAAAAAATATAAAATGGCGACAATTTACCCATTGCACCTTCTACATACATGTGTGTGTGTGTAAGTTAGTGTTTCTGTTTGTGTGTGTGAGGAAAAATTACATATAATAAAAACAAAAGTATGCACAACCAATTTATGCTAACATTTACGCTAAAAAGACAATATTTATGAAGACAAAAGGGAATCTTTTCCTTACCATAGTGCAAAATACAATCTGTACATTTATATTCATACATTTCATCAGAGGATGAAAGGCGTTGGTAAAGATTTTGTCTTTTGTCTTTATTCATACATATCAAGCAGATGGATGTGCTCGTAAACTATTATTATTATTATTATTATTATAACATTATAACAACTAATTATTATTATTATTATTATTATTATTATTATTATTATTCGAACATTATTTTTCACTAATTAAGTTAGTTTAAGCATATATAAGTATATGTGTATGTGTATAAAACAACTTAAACGTTTTTCTAATTAACTGCGAGAGTGAATGCTCACAGAGAATGAAAATACCTACCATAAATAATTTAATAGAGACCATTATATTATTTGATAACCTGTTAATTCTTAACGACCACAAAAAAACATAAAAAATATTAATTAAAGATCATTTCCATAATCCCATAATTTATTAAAATATCGTTGACAAATAATAATAATGCAAATAATAATAATATTAAAAAACTATTAAAAAGAAACAAATATACAGTAACGACTAGATAGATGAAAGAGATTACATGAATCCTAATACATATTATCTAAAGAGAAAAATAAACAAATGAAACTCTTCATTTATTATAAAGCATTATCAGCATCAACAATGCAACAGAAAAAAAAATCAAAACTTCAATAATGCTATCTATGAATTTGCTTGTCTAATTGGAGAATGCTTAATTCAAGGATGACATAAACTGGTCTCACAACCACTATCTTATCACGCCGCATAACGTGTACTTTATTTGATAGTTCAATTAAATAGCACACGCAAAAACAAAACATTTAACAAATCTTTATCAATACACAAAAATAATATATCCCATGAACTGTAAAATTATTAAAAAATACTAAATACATAAACTATGAATATTGCATTAATGATGCTGACCCTACCAGAGATTGACTATTGTCTATTCTCGGAATAACGTTTTCCGCTGAAATGACATTAAAGGTTATATTTCCGTAGAAACATTATATTGAATCAGTTAGAAGATCTGCTGCTAGGAATGTTGGTTCACTGTGTTATACTATAGAATTCTTCTCGACAGAAAACTGCAGCTTGCTTTGAATGTTGCTGCCACGTCTCATCTGGTACTACTTCCATATATTTAGAGAATCTAGATCAAATACAAAGAAGAATCTGCAATGTTACTTGTCCTGAACTGTCATCTCAACTTCAATCATTTTCTCACCGTTGTAATGTTGCTTCACTGTGAACCCGAAAAAAGTTAATAAAGAAAATACATCGTGTTACCCATTAAAATTAACGTGCGTTTTCGATAAATATTTTCATGGTTTCTTTTTTGGTACCTAGATTTAATTAATTTAAACGCAGTATTAGATCTGGCGGATGTAGGAATGGCTAAATGTAACCGTAAGCTAACAATTTTTATCTCGCTTCTTGCTTCACAGTCAGCATTCAAAATTAAAATGCAATGACAGTACATATATATATATATATATATATATATATATATATATATATATATATTCACAATCGTCAGGTGCTGATTGAAAAATCAGTGTTGTCATGTAGACTAAGTTATATTTGCCAGTCGTGTACATTTTTGGCTAGTCTCTCTTTAATGTTTAACGTATGTAGTAGTGAGTTAAGTAACAAATCTTCCGTTTAACTATGGCATGTTATCATATCGTGAGCAGGCAGATATGATTCTTACATATGGTAGTGCGAATGGTAATGGACGCGAGGCAGTACGACTTAGATTACGTTTCCATACCGCGAGAAGTGCGATAAAAAATTTTCATGAGAAGATCGTGGTTGTGAAGCCAATTTATGTCTTGCTTGAATTAAGCATTCTCCAGGTAGACAAGCAAATTCATAGATAGTATTTGTTTATTGAAGTTTTGAATTTTTCCTGATGCTTTATTGATAGAGATTATGCTTTATAATAAATGAGGATTTTCATTTGTTTATTTTTCTCATTAGGTAATGTCTATACATGCATTTCATATATTTCTTTCATCTAGTTTGTGGTTGCTGGATATTTAAATATTATTTGCATTATTTCTTTTTTTAAGGTTAGTTTAATTTGTTAATAAATTATGCGATTAAGAAAATGATCGTTAATTAATATTTGTTTTATGTTTTCGCGTTCCTTAAGAAATAATAGGATATTAAATAATATAATGCTCTCTATTTATTAAATTATTTATAGTAGCTATTTTCATTCCGCGTAAGCATTCAATGTTGCAGTTAAGTAGACAATGGTTTATGTTTGCTTATATATGGTTTCGATCCTGGACGTCTAGCCACACTGGAGAGCTGTGGTACAGCGAAACAGTCTCTCTGTGGATGACTATATATATGCTCTCGGAGTCTCTTTGATAACGCTCATTTAATAAAATAATAAAAATTAATAAAAAAATAATTTAATAAAAACAGTGGCTGCTGCTATGAATGCATTACTCTTCAAATACGAATTGAGTTCTCTTATCCACTGGCATATTTCGTATAGACAACGCTAAAGTTTCCCTTTCTCTCTGCTGTGCGCCGAAGGTTTAGGGGTAGGATCTCTGACTGATACCAAATCGGTCAAGTTTCGATCCCGGCTTGAAGCAATTGGAGGTCTAGCCACACCGAAGAGCTGTGATATAGCGAAAGAATCTGTCTGTGGAGCTTATACGTGGACGTTTTGCTTCAGAAATTGAACATTAACAGTCTTTTCTTTTCTAATTATCATACTTTACAGCAGAGTTTCCGAAAAGAACGGGAAGATGGGAGACCCTTCAGCCACAGGAAACACACACTCTAAATAACCGTGAAAAATCACCTGACATTTGGTCCTCTTGTCAAAGAAATATTTACCCATTAGCGATGGCATTATTATTTCATAACGCCGCTTTCTTTTGTTTTGAGACCACGGTAAAAGTCCCCAAAGAAACTAGAATAAAAAACGGGAGATGGCAATAAAAGTTACACACAAATAATAGTTAAGGAACTAAGAATTTCAAAATCCTCCAGAAGTTTCAAGGCTCTTGAAATGTTTCAGTTCAATCACGACGAGTTGCATTTGATAGTACGGAAAATGATCAAGACGATAGGAGGTCAGGTAAAGAAAATTCCCGAAAACATGATGGATAACCATGAAATGTCAACAGATAACACACAGCACTTCCTTCGAGTACATACATTAAAGGGATGCATTTTTGCTGTGAAAGTAATTAGACAAAGAAGCATATACAAAATAGATGTTCGAATAAGATCATGTTGAGCCGTAAAAATCGTAATGGAGCTACCTTGTAATAAACGAGAATTAGAGGAAAGAGGACAGACTCATGTTACACGGGGAAACATTGAAGTTTAGGAAATAATTCTATAAGCTATAATTAATAAATGATTGTTCAAGAAAATTGTTGTAAAATGACAGTAGCTTGCATCGTGCCAAATGCACACAAATTCTGAATGACCATTTCATACCAGACTTAAACGAAGGCGAAATTTCTCAACATGAAGGAGCATCTTGACACAGATGGTATACGTTATGGTATCAGACTGATGAAAATGTCACCGAGTTGAAAAATTGACCAGCTGAGATCTGAATTAAATATTATCCATCAAATGGGGACAGAACTAAAGAGACGAATTCGTCACAATACACCAAATAATCTTGAAGAATTGTCCCAGCTAAGTTAAAGTGAATGGCGCCTCATACGAATGAAGACAGTTAAGTGTTTTCACGCATACGTTCCCAGGAAAACTGAAGCGATTATTCAAACTAAAGAAAGGCGCACAGAAAATAAACAATTTACAGTAATTTACTATGGTTAATATTATGCAATAAATTTAAATTAAATATGTTTTTAAAAAAATACAAAAAAAAACGCTCCTTCTTGTTTGGTTTATGAAAGGTGGCGAAAAATATTTCCGTAGGCATTTTTGGTGGGGGTGTCGATAAACTTACATTTACTCTCTCATTCAAAACCCGTGTTAGAAAAATGATAACTAGGCCAAGAAAAGACCAGAATAGGGTCATTGTTTCATCTGCTGAAAGAGCAATGTAAAACCTGGATATATAATCTACAACAGCTTAACGTGTATGAGAATTTTGGTTCGGTATCCCCCATATATATATATATATATATATATATATATATATATATATATATATATGGGATAAAAATAGAGACATTAATGGATCTAATATGTTTCAGTTTTATTAAAGTTGCAATAGAGAATGACATATGGAAAAATTTTCTGGTATTTTTTTATTTTTGTGATACTTGATTTTCATTGGTTAGGCAGATTTTTTTATATGTCATTCTCTGATGAAACTTTAATAAAAGCCAATCGTGTTAATTGCATAAATGTTTCCTATTTGTTCTTTATCTGATCAATTAATCTATTACTCCTACAAATGCAATACTCATCGAGAAAACAGTCAATGGTGTGTTTATGTAAAAATAAATACGCAGAAGTTCACCTTCATCCCTGCCGTGACACATCAATTCATCCAGGTTTCGATCCTAGCTTGAGGCAACCGGACATCTAGCCACACTAATGAGCTGTGATACAGCGATCCAGTCTGTCTGTGGATGATAATATATATATATATATATATATATATATATATATATATATATATATATATATATATGAGTAGCCAACAGCCCTGAAGAGTGAAAGAATTACTTCAATGCGCTCACGAAACTTCGAAGTCAGCATGACAAAAAATAATAATAATATATATATATATATATATATATATATATATATATATATATATATATATATAGCGAGAGAGAGAGAGAGAGAGAGAGCATAATTGGTTAGTTATTTTGTTTTAATGAATATTTGTTGTTTCGATACACCCACTATATAAGTGAGGCTGTGCTGGGGGTGTAACGGAAAACAGCTCGGAATTTGAAATTTTAGAGAGCCTAGTTCGAATTTCAGACGAGTTCCTAACATTCAATTATATGTAAATACAAAGGGAAAGGTATGAATTTCCATCTTCATCTCCTTTTCGCTATGGGTTAAATAGCAGCATATACTGGACTCTTTAAGCTTGGTTGGCAACTAATCTAAGGGAAAGAAAAGCCTGGTGATGATTGTTCGAAGAAATTCTGACACATTATATGCTCCGGTTTCCTCTACTCTGTTCTTTTGAAAAGTGTGGTCACTTCTGCAAAAGCCTTCACCACTAAAATCAAACCATATGTGTGGGTAGTTTGGCTGTTCTTCATTACAATTATAAACCATCGGAAGTGCCAAAATACTCCATAAAAACCAAAATTTAGCCAACAGTAGATTATAGTGACTGCCTGGTGTTCCACCATTGTCGTTAACCATTATAGCTTCTTGGAATCTAACCAGAACATCACTGCTGAATTTTTGTCAATAACTGGGTGAAATGCATATTCAGTTAAGCAAAATGCGACCATAAGAGAACTTCCTTTTGTTTTTGTTTCCTTACATGGAATCATGCTGAAATTTCCAAAGAAACTAAAATCATAAAAGGATGACGGCAATGAAAGTTGGCAACAAGTAATAGCTAAGAAATTAAGAATTTCAAAACCCCCAGAAGTATCAAGGTACTTGAAGTGTTTCAGGTCATTCATGACGAGTTGCAACATTGGATGGGAGAGAAACTAATCAGGACTGCAATAGACTCCAAGAAAAGTGGTGGATAAAATTAATTTGTCAGTAGATATCATTCAGCGCTTCCTTCGAGAACATGCATTGAAAGGATGCTTTTTAGCCAAGAAAGATACGACATAATTCCTTGCTTCCATACCCCGAATATATATGTGGGGATGTGTTGGTGGGGTAATAGTTAACAGCTCGGAATGAGAAATATTGGAATATTGTTAAATACGTCCAATTCTGCTACCTGAAAATGCTCAATCACATGCTGACAGGATTTCACTGCAGAAGCTCCTCACCGACTTAGGACTTGGGAAACATCGTCACATCCACCATATTTCCTTGATCACTTTCCCACAATCAGGTTTTCAAGAATCTTGGCAAACTGACGACCACTTTTTCCAGAATTTTGTCAAAAGACAAAAGATATTCCATTGCAAAGATACCGAAGCCGCATGCAATGATTTCTTAGTGTCTAGATTTTTCTTCGAAAATAAATAAATAATCTTGTAACTCAATAGAAGTGCAGGGTTCCTTATTTTGACTGATTTAAACATTGATTAAATACATGAATCCAAGAATAAAAATTGATTTTAAAAGCGGACCTTATTTTCTGAACATCCTAATATCTATCTATCTATCTATCTATCTATCTATCTATCTATCATAGTTTGTTCAATATCTATGTATTTATTTATTCGTCATTCAAGTTATCTATCTATCTATCTATCTATCTATCTATCTATCTATCTATCTATCAGATATATATATATGTATATATATATATTATCTATCATATATATATATATATATATATATATATATAGATAGATAGATAAATAGATAGATAGATAGATTTAACCAATTCTTTGACAGATAATGCATTCCTTCTAAACATCTAATATATATTATGCTCATTAACACTAACAAAAGGTAAATTATATTAAAACACGCGAAATTAAATATGAAATAGTAATTAATCAAACCCAACTATAAATGTACAATAATGCAAATATACTTCATAAATAACAGACGGTGTGATCAAATAAACTTCTAACATAATCGTATCCCCAGATACACTTACACGTACAAAATTTTGCGCAGTTAAAAATTGGAAAACTCCGTACATGAAAGGATTTATTAATTTCTTAGTCATTTTCTTTCATTTTCTCCACCATTTTTCTTCCTCTTTGTTTAATTGTTTTCCACTCAATAAATTCTAGACCAACCAGTACACTGGATCAAATGCAGCGTTGATTAATGGACATATATTTCTCTTTTAATAGCTAATAAGCAGCAGATATTTGTCATTACGGTTTTCAGTCGTTAAGACGTACTCTGATAAATGGATTAATTATAATATTAAGGTTGGAGATTGAAGCTTTATAATATAATTGCACTTCTTTATCGCCTCGATCTAAAATCCCTTGTTAACATCGCAAACCTCGTAATCCATTATGGTTTAAAAGGTGCTACATGAACTCCAGCCATAACAGCGGTGGTATAGCTGGGTCAAGATAACCTCTTCGAATCACTCTTCAGAATGGTTTAAAATCCAGAGATTCTCCTAGATGTTTGTTATCCAAGTCAAGAGTGTTCAATCCTTCCTACTATATAACCCATAACTTTTGGGAACAGAGATAGATTTATACCTTTCAAACAGTAATTGTGCGTAACCGAACGCTTTGGTCTCGGTTGTAATTGAATTTCGCCTTGTCAGTCCCGCTTTCCATGTCGATAACCAAACGCTGCGCATGTACAGTGACGGGCCTACACTTGTGGGGCCCTGAACTTTGAACAGATATAAACGCCCCTTTGCAACCTGCAACAACAGATTCGAGGATCCACCTGCCATGTTGTAGACTATGAAAGTTTCGGGCGAGCTCAACGCACCCATACAGCAAATATACTGCAAAATATACAGCGAATATACAACAGTGTATACAGTGATTATACAGCAAATTATTCTTAGAATCTGCTAAGAATATTTTGAATTACAGGGAAATGTCGGGGCCATAGAAAAATATTCAAGAACATATTCTATGTCCAACATTAGCTACTTCAACGCATTCGTTTATGATTCTATCACTAAATTGACCTTATTTTAATAACAAGAAACATCGATTTTGTTGAAAAAATCAATCATTAAAAAGGTACAACAGGAACCGCTTTGGAATGAGTGGTCCTGAAATTTAGTATTCATTGGTTTCAGAGTAGATCCGCCACTGGTGGTGTACAATAAAGTAGTATTATTTACGGTTAAGAATAATAATAAAAAAAATCATCGCCTCAGACAGCCACACAAATTTTTCAAAATACTCGGATATCGCTTTTCTGGAATACGACATATTTGACAGGGCAAACTGACGATCACAAGACCTGCTAAAAAATAACGATAAAAAAAGATCTAACGAAGTCTTTGAATTGAAAAATCAGAAGCGAACAAGAAAGCGAGATTTTCGTGTGGAAGAAAGTAGTTTCTCCGTTAAACTTTTTCAGTAATATGTTTGTCATGGTAACAGGTAAGTCGGGTAGGTAATTTATCTCACTCATTGTTTCACTGGGCTTAGCGTGGAAAGATTATATTAGATGTGAATTGTGTTGAAAAATGGAAGCAACACAAAGACGACATATGGTAAACTCAACAAAGTATTTTACTTAAACTATCCGCTGGACCCGTCTTGATCGCAATATTCCCTAGAAGGACCGGAAGTCCTTACAATCATCATCATCATCATCATTATTGATGGTGTTATAACACTCAGCTTTCCCTCTCCATTCTCTGACGAGAAGTCGGCAAAATTTCCCTGCTGCAAACAATACAAAAATTACCGATATGCCCCCCGCCCACACATAGTGCCAATTATTATAACGAGCACCCCTCCCCCACACACACACCTAGTGAAAAGATGACCTTTGATTTTCCGTGATAAATCGTGGCGGTGCGGTAAAGTTATAGGCCTGAGAACAGATGATGCAGCCCACTACAAAGCGAAAACCGCAGCCACTCCAAATCCCAACCCGTGACTGAGTAATGACAATAGCACACGCACAAATCCAAATCCCTTACTACAATTTTCATTCATATAATGTTTATTCGTTTACAATACATACTGTGTTCAAAGATAACCTTGGAACAGATGAAACTGAACTGATAAAATATGTCTTTATTATATTATTTTAAAAATCCCATTTTTATTAAGTATTTCAAAATCCCTTAATTAACAACTAGATAAAACAACATTCATTAGCAGTTAGTCAGATAATACAATCAGAAAATGTGAAATGGATTATCTAGAATATTCCCTTAAACGCGTATATATTATTGATGATATCATAAGTCAGTTATATGCCATCCGTGATATACGCTTAGGTGACTATGCATCAGACGAAGCAGATTTTTCCCCGCAGTAGGTTGCCGTTTCTTTCTGCGGTAGACAAGTCACCATCTAATGCTATAGAACCTGGACTGTCCTGCTATTTACCCGCTGCTGCGAGAAAGAAGATGATTAATACATTTTCCAAGGGTAATAGTACGGAAATGAATGTAATGGATTCGACTGGAATTCGAACTCGGTTCTCCGATTACTCAATCCGAGCCGCTATCCATTACTCCATTAGTATTTATGAATATCTCAAAACTGTCACGTAAACTAATGAATATTAACATCTTCATCTATCTGCTGTGTCCCTTTAGGACGTGGGCGAACCCAGCTCTCCACAACTTCCTATTCTTTATAGTGGTTCTTACACCCATTTACACAAGCTTGTTAGGTAGGTTACTTGCTGTATTCTTCTGCAACTCCTGCCTTCAATAAGAGTGTTGAATTCTCGAAACCTTGTTTCCTCATTATGTTTCTAAGAAATTTCAGTTGTCTCTTTTTTATTCTAAATTGTTTAAAACGCTGTCATTACTGACATGTTCAGTTCATGGTATTCTAAGCATCCTTCTGTAGGACCACATTTTTGTTACCTCAGGTCTCTATTTAATCAGTGAGGAAAATTTTCCAGCATTGTCTGCCAAAGAGGAGGACAGATAGGCTATAATAGTTCAGTATTCTTTTCTTTGTTTCTAACGAATTTTTTTTCTTTTTCTTTATCATTCGTTATTCCAAGGTGCCTTTGGATTTCATTACCTTATTTTCTATCCTCTTTTAAAATACTTTTCAGATATTTAAATGTTCGTACTTGATTGCTTCTGGTAACTCTAACTTGGGCTGTTTCTCTAGTTTAAAATTCTGTCTTCTTGCGACTGGCTTATTCCTTCCTTCTTACTTTCCTTTCCTTTCTCTGTAGGAGTTCTTGGCAGCAAACTCTTGCGGCAAAAGAAAAAATGAAATAATGAAGTCTGTATTTTAATTGCAATTGTATTTAAACCTGCTAAACTTAGGCTTGGTATTGACTTTTCTGCTATATATTTTTTTATTATTTACAACCTAATTATTTCTAGCAGTTGAGCAAAATATTTAATGATTGCGTATCAAAAAACTGTTAGCAATTTTCAGTTTTCATTCTGTACCGTAGACAAGAAAACGAAAAATGTCAGTATTCACGATATATTGAAGGCAAGAGAGACAGAGGAAAGCAGAGCATAACCTATTTAACAAGTTTGTGCAAATGGCTAACAGGATTTACCAAATATAGCAAAAAGACAATGGACAGAGAATTGTATAGAGTCTTGATTACCAACGACAAAGAGACACTGTAAACAGAAGTCAGAAACTAATGACACGATAAAACACAGAATAAGAATAATTATATAAAAATGATACTAAACTCGAAGTTCAGGTGAAAATGTCTTGGTTATCGTAGATTTTGAATTCTCTGATATGTCAGATAACTGAGTGATGGTATAAGTACTTTGAGGTTTCTACGGCTAACAGTCATAGAAATCCCACTGTTACATCGTTAAATATATTAGCTTTACAACTTTAACAAAATGATACAATAACAATAAGTACGAACTAATGATGGGACGATTAATCGAAGTCAAGATCGAGAATCGGAAATATCAGAATTTTGTTGGGTACCGGAGAATTTTTAACCTAATTTCCGATTTCAAAAATTAATCTTTGGATTTTTTTTTGTTTAAAACTTAATTTTCCATCCCTGGTACTAATGATAAAATATATAAATATTTATTGATTAAAAACTATTAGTGAAACTAAAATTTATGGATCGTAATAACGCCATTGTTAAGTAAGATGTTAATTTATTTTACTTGTGTAAAAAAAAAGAAGAAATGTGCAAGTTTTTATTCAGTTCTCCAACTTCACAAAAAGTTCGCTAGTTCAAAGTCTGTTTCAGTTCAAAATAAAATTTTTATTTTTAATTTCTTTTTAAACAGTGTTAATTCACCCATTTAATATTATAAATTATTAATTTAATCATTACAACCAAAATTATGTAATAAAAACACACAATGAATTCAGTTTATTGTGCTGCTGGGGACCCACTTTTTAATTCATAAAAAAGAAAAGGAAATTATGTATCGAATTCCCGCCAATGTCACATTTAAATTCTACACATAACAAATAAACTTTGTGTCACAAATGGTCCTCGTGGTGAGGCAGGTACATTACAACAATTTGTTTTCATAATAGTTTTAATCCATAAAATCATTTTTTTAGGTTAATGAAAAAATGTCTTTCTGTTTACTTAGCATACTATGTAAATAAAAATGAAACTTCTTTTCAATAACCGAGACTTAAAAAGAAAACATTTTTTATGAAACAAATTTATTTCTACAAAATTCATGCATTTCTTCGAAACGAATTTTCAAATTCATTTACTTTAAAAATAAACAAACTTTTTTTTTTTCCCCGAAAAAATCTTTTTCACATGAAAGTTTATCTTAAAAAACCTATAATTTAATTTCCATCAAAAATTGTATTTAATTTTATTTTACTAATATTTTTCTTTGGCAGAACTGAATTTTTCTTTCTTAAATTATTATAACATTTGAAATATTTTGAACTTTATTTCTTATTTATTCATTCTCGGAACCAAACAAGATGCAAGTTTTATAAGTAGGAATGTATAAAAAATTAAAATCGTGTATTTTTACCCCATTTTCATCTGGCATTATTAAGCTAGAGTTTCTTCCACTTTTAACATGATTTGTTTTAATATTTTAAAAATAAAACTAGTAATATCTCATCTTCTAATAATCTAATAAATAACTGAAAAATGGATGCCATGCAATAAATAGACATTTACAGTTGTTCCAATCCTTTTGAAGATTTTAATAAATATTTTCTTATTTTTATTTTAATACTTTGTAACTGTTAAATCTCATATCTTATAAAGTAATCAATTTGGATATCAGCATCATTTAGCTTCCAACTTATTCATATTTTTTTTTAAATTATTGTAAAGTTTGCTAATATTGCTTATATCTCTAAACAAATCACGGTGTATGTTTTACAGTGTTGTTGCATTTTTACACTTTTTCTCTTTTAACAAAAATAAAAAAACCTTTTGATTCTTTTTAGAAATTATTAAATGTTTTAGTAAAACTTATTAGTGATTAATTTTTTTAGATAAGATTGAAACCCTTTATTATTTATTTATAAAGTAGCTATGAAAATTCATATTTACTTCTTATTAAACGTCTGTAAGTAAATTTGAAATTTGCATCTATTTTTTATTCACTGTCCTGTAGGATTAGGTACTCTTTGTCTTTATCAAAATATATGCATGCGTTAAACCATAATACATAGGACGATGCCTTTCTACTTAGAGTATTATTTTTGCAATTATACATATATATATATTAGGGTGTCTCTTACTTTTTACGTGCACACTGAAATTGATATGTCACCGTTAAATAAAATCTTTACCCATTTTTCTTTTTGTTAAAACAAAATAAGTCGCTCGGTATGTCTTTCGTTATAGCTCTTTCTCGCCTTAAGTATTTCTCGTTTTTAATTTCCATGCTTAATTCGTTAGCCAATTATCATAGCTAAATAGTGTCACAATATTTTTTTTTTTTTTGAAAAAATAACAAAAGAAAAATGGGTAAAGATTTTATTTTCATTTACGAAGAAATATATTTTTCGCAGAAGACAGAAAATTCGTAAAAGAAGCGGGTTTCGGATTCTGTCAGAATTAATGTCATGACGCGACAAGGAAAACAGAATTCTAAAAGATAACAAAACTGTGTCAAGCATGCGTCCGGGAAGGAATTTCAGTGAGACCCTCCCCCAAAAAAGAATAGTCACTGATTATCTTTCAGAGATATCATTTGGTTTTGGTTTTTGTGTCCAGCGAGGATGCCCATCTGTTGTATGTCCGGGTCTTGACATGAGGAGATAGGAAATCATTGTTACTACCTGTTCGAACTGTTAACGACAGACTTTCTGTCGCCGAGAACGGGTATCTGAAAATGCGATAATGTTGAGACGAGAAAGACAAAGAGATTTAGTCGATCACCCAGTTAAATAGTTTACTAGCGATAGTTAATGAGTCAGCAAAAATTCCGCTAATGAATTCCAGGTGACCCCAGGTAAGATAAAAGAATAAGAATTCTGGCCGATAGAAAAGAAAGAAAGAAAAGGGAAGATAATTTTCTTTCTTTGGGCGATAATTGTAAAATGAGGCCAGTCTAGCCACACCCACGCTGCCGAGCGTTCATTGGCTGAGTGGTAGCGTGAGTGATGGGCGAAGGTGAACATATGAGAAAGAAGGGAAACCTGTTGACGCCCACTGAAGGGATTGGTATGAGATACCATTATGAGAAAGGAAGAGTTTAGAAGGATAATTCCCCTCAGACCTCTCCTCACCGAAGGGGGAGAACCCCTCCAAAACAGAAAGTAATTAACTTCCAAAAATGGGAAGTGATAAATCTGCCTGTCCGAAGACAAAGAGAATCCTTATTGGGGATTTGGAATTATTGAAGAACCCAAACCACGACAGGCCCCAACCCGGTTTTGGTCGGCGTCCATAGAAACGAACGTCCCCGGGCGTTCAGAGAGTAGAGTTGGGTTGGAGATCGAAGACAGATCGACAAAGAGCTGTTGGGCTCGGAGACCAGTCTCGCATGAGCTGACCGAAAGATTTCCACGCATTCCGACTTAGACTTCAAACCAAAAGCATTTTTTTAAAGAACGACTTAGACTTACCCCATCAAAGCAAGTTTTGATGAATATCGACTGAAGATACCAAAAACTGGTTTATTGAAAAACAACTTATATCAAGACTCGCTTAAGAAACGCAGTGTCACGAATCCATAGAAGCGGGTTGGGAGAAAGATGCACTCCTGTATTCAGCAGACAGATATAAAGATACTTATTTTTTTCAACACATTTGAACCTCTTGAGTTTATTTCATTATTTTTCTTTTACATACATTTGTGCCTTTGCCCCAGATTTAGCTTGCACTACGGCCCGACGCCTGACTGATTTCGTCTACCTAAGATCAAATCACAACGCGGGTAGGTTAGACTAGAGATCAAAGCAGTTACTTCGGTAACCAGACGTTGGAGTCGAGCTGGGAACGGCAAAGCTGATATCGAATCTAACCAGTCATCGACCGCGACCAAGACAACCAGAGGGGTTAGTGTCACACATGGTTCCGTGGTAAACCAGATTTCCATCCGAACCAGCCAAGGGTTAGATCGTCACAGATGGTGCTGCAATCAGCCCAGGGTTAGAGTGGGTCACAATTTGGGGCCGTGACCGGGACTGACCGGTGGCGTCACGCGCTAGCTTCTCTTTCTTTCTTATGACGGTTTTCTAAGCGTAGTTTAGATGTGGTACAATCTCAAAATTATCGGGGATTTAGTGAAGATTGAACTCACTATTCAGCCGTACTTTCTTATTATCTATGCCTTCTTTTTTTCAGTAAAACCAGACAGCTCTGAGTTATCTTCTTTTTCCCTCTTTCTTTGCTATCAAAACGGAATAGGACCTTATTTATCTGAGGTCATAGCAGAGCGCTTCCTTTATTTCATTTAATAGGATTTTATTTTATAATTTTCTAACTGAAATATTACGCGATATTTATTTTATTCAAAAATTTCCCAACAAATATAAGTTAAAAAATATTTTTCTTTCTTTCTTCTTATTATATATGCTTTGTTTCTCTTCCTAAAACCAGGCAGCCTCTCTGATATAGTTTTCTTCCGACTTTTTTTGGCATCAAAATGGCACAGTTCTTTATTCATCTAAGCATAGAGTAAGGTGTAATGAACGCGCGATGGGAGGAAAACGTAGAAATATATTATAATATTCTAAATATTCTGATATATGTTTTAAATATTATTTCATTCTAAAATATATATTTTCGTAATTAATATTTTATGAATTTTACTCATCAAATAACACTGTACGCTAATAATTTGTCATCACCATTCCACTTGAACCATGGCAAACAGTTGTATATAGAATGCCATACAAAACTGATAGAAATTAAAGATGGCGAAACAAGTTTCGCTTGAACTCGAAAAAGAAAGCATGAGAAACATCAGAATCTTTAATTCAAGGAGACAGTGTGTAGCTGATGAAGTGTGAAAGGAGAGATATGCACACAAGTATGGGAAGAAATCAGAATAAAAAAGATCAAAAATAATTTTAAAATATGACAATTAAAGGATAATCGCATTTGATATGATCGTAACATCTAATTATTGGAACATGGACGTCATAAGGGAGCGTTTACTTTGGAGAAAAGGATTAGGCGTTATATTTACGACTTCGATCAATCATAAAACTGGCACATATGGCTCAGCGCGTCCTCTTGAAGTTGTGAAGCATAAAACATTTTGGTTAAAAATATTCTTTAAGTCAGTGGTAAGGCAGAAGGGCATCAAAAGCTGGTTAACACAAACACCGGAAGTAACTGAGTTTTTTTTTTCTATGTGACGTGACCCATCGAGACGTTGGTTAATATGGCTTACCGCGAATTTCCTGTCATTTGTAGTTCTTTTGTTTTTCTGCAATCTCTTCTAAACCCTGTTCTGCTAACCATTTAGACAAGCTCTTTAGGTAGGCTTTGCTCTGTTTGCTTAGTGAAAATAACAACAATTAATTACGGAGAATTCTCAGTTAACCTGATATTACATACACATGAAAAATGAATGAAAGCACAAAAGCCATAACAGTTTGATGAAAAATACAAAGACGATAAAAATGAACCGAGAGAATCAATATATAATAAGGTTTTCTAATTTCATATTTTAACGTAATTCTTCTTAGAACTACTTGTAGAGTCGTTTGTTACGTTACGTGTCGTCAATGGCTTCAGCCCGTCAGACACCGGCTTTACATCTATAGACGGTAGCATCGAAAGAGGATACCTTCTACACTGTCTATGCAACCTAGTTATGGGAAGCTTCAAAATTTCAGCTGCCTTCTGCCAAATTCCTGCCGTGTTGGTGTTATATCCTAAACTTGTCTAAGTTTAGGATATAAGACCAACCTACTTATAAAACTTGCATCTTGTTTGGTTCCGAGAATGAATATATAAGAAATAAAGTTCAAAATATTTTAAATTTTATAATAATTTAAGAAAGAAAATTCAATTCTGCCAAAGAAAAATAATAGTAAAATAAAATTAAATACAATTTTTGATGGAAATTAAAATTATATGTTTTTTAAGATAAAGTCAACCCGTCACTGTCAGAGCACCATCCTGGCCCAGACTCCACATTCTGTAACAATTTCCCATTTCCTTCTCCACGGTGATTTTATTACGACACCATCTTTAGTTAACTGACTCATCAATATGTTTTTGGTTTTTGATAATTCTTTTAAGGTGCATAAAGAGGACAGAGGGCATGAAGAATTTAGCACTCACAAGCGAGAGAAACAGCGGAAAACATAGACAATAGGCTTGTGTACATGAATGCCAAATTAAGGAGTAGGAAGGGAAGTAAAAAAAGCAAGGATTGCTAAGATCTACAAACAGCAGGGAGTTAATCTGATCACCCACTTCCTAAATGGACACGACACGCATGAAAATGTTATTCCACAAAGAGCACGTCAAATATTCAATCTAATGTCAAGTGCGACACGAACTGCTATATTTTATTATTGATTATTATACTTATAAAAATTTATTCTAACTTTCAATAGAAACACATTAAAATATGCATATATGAATATAGCTTTCATTCATTTATTTATCGCAATTTGCACCGCTGTGTTCAGCACCCCCGCAATTATTGTTATAACTGTGGTTTATGGTAACATTCAAGGCAAAATATTGCAATGGCTTGTCACTCCCTTTTGCACTGGGGATATTGCGGTTACCCCTTCACAGAATTTCCTCACAACACTGGTAAAGTCGTTGAGCTCTGAGGCGCAGCGCCTACGCACAGGCTGGCGACCGCGCGATAGCCACGTGGCACAGGTGATTTGTGGAAAACCGTTCCTCTTCACCGGTCGGGTCGGGAAACCTGACCGACTAACCTCACACACTTTAGCCGGTAGGTTGATGCCGTTGACGGAGGTGTAACTGTCTCAGTGTCAATACGACATCTTGGAGCCATGTGTAAGTGTTGGTTGTAGGTCGTGGACTAGTACAGTTCGACATCCCATTTAACGTGATTTAAGCAGGGTCGACCGTTTGCTGCAAGAGTACTACCACTGACGATACACCCCATTAATATATATATATACAACTATTTTAAAAGAAGGGGAAGAAGAACAAGGAAAATTATTTATTATAAAATTTTAAATTGAAAAATTATACAAAAATGAAGAGTCTAAGCGGTTATAGATCTTTGATTATCAGTCGGGGTCAAAATGTATTCATTTGTGCACAACAACAAAAAATTGGGATAGAAATTACCTGAGACAATCAACATCATGAGACATAAAACGATTAGATTGTGAGCTAACAATTAACTTTTTATGTTTTACTGTAAAAAAAAAAAAAAAAAAAAAACAAAGAAAAACGAGAAATGATAACTGATTCGTTTTCGCTGTTATAATATTTTGACTTTTATGTCATTTATGTAAAAATACATTTTCCGTATATTTCCTTCCCATATTTGTATATATATATATATATATATATATATATATATATATATATATATATATATAATTTATATATACATATATATTTAAATTATGTCCATTTTTAAAATAATTACAAAGATTTTCCTCCGCATAAATTAATCTTAAGATTTGTAAAAAAAATACGATTTTTTAATGATCATAATTTTACCATAATTCCGTATAAAAAAAAATCATGTCTATTTTGGCTCTCAAGCATGATTTCGAGGTGGATTTTATTTAGTGAGCCACTCCAAGAGAAATAATCATTAGAGTTTTCTTTTTCAAATAAAGTTTCAGTTATATCATTTCAACTCCGCGAATTGTTATATTATTAGTCATTTCCTTATACGAGAACATTCGGCATTCATTGAGCGAACAGCCAGTCTAATTTCGGAATTTCGGCTGAAATTTATAAACACCTTCAAAATAACAAACTTTTTCAGAAAAATAGGTTTTTTTTGTCCACTAACTGTTATTACCCTTTCCATTATTTAAGGAGATTTTCTCCCTGTTTGAATTAGTTTGGAATGTCATTATTTTGATTACGTCATTATTTTCTCTTTGAATTACGTGTTGCTGATTTTTTTAGTGTTGGTGCTATTGAAAGTCTCAAAGAAGAATTTTGAAAATGGCTTATTTATTCTGAATGGCATCTTTATAACTTTGACATTTTAGATATTTGAATCACTTTTTTTTTTCATTTATCTTCGAAGAGAAAGTGCAGATTTTTAAAATATAAAACAAATAAAGACATCGCTGATGTGCTGTTATTAAAATAATGCTGGGGCTTAAAGTGTGAGTTTGCAATACAACACCTGCGTTTAACCGTTCAGTCTCAGTGGATTATCTTTCGGCTCCGAGTGAAGAGAGAGAGAGAGAGAGAGAGAGAGAGAGAGAGAGAGAGAGACCTGGGTGGAGAAGTAAAAAAGCTGGCGGGAAGGAAGAGAGAAATTTTAAAATGTGTTATTGAAAGGAAAACCATAAAGCATCTACAAGGTAAACTACAGAATACAGTTTTGCGTGTTAAATGAAACCTGACGCAGCGGGATTTGTAAAAGAATGTCTCGAGAATTTTTACAAAAAGAAAGTATGTACTTTCCAATCTCGATAGAATTCAAAAGCATCTCCGCGTCCTTGTGGGTGATAAATTATCGCCCCTCCCTTTCACACGGACGAAGCATCAAAAGACGCTCGCTTCTCTGCTCCATGGAAAGAGTTCAGATGAACTACATTCCTTAGTTCCACCAGCACTAACCTTCACGGCTAAAACCCACCATGCCACACAGATTGCAGCGAACTACCTTCATTCCATTCATATTCCATTTGTGTGATGTAAGTTCTACTAGAGCAGATTCTTCCCACGAACCGCTGCTTTGTGGAAACAATTTCTTAGTGGAGGCTTTCGTTTGGTTTGTTTTACGGTATATCAACCTCAATGGGTTATTTAATGCCCACTGGATTTTTATCTATTTCTGGTAATATTTTTTCCTTCGAAAATCTATAGCTGTTAATATTTTTCCAAAAAATGTATAGCTGGTAATATTTTTCCTTCAAAAATGTATTGCTGGTAATAATTTTTTTACAAAGTATTTCTGGTATTAAAACCTATTTTAACACTTTCATAATGTTTTCATCCCAGTTTGTGGGCTAACTATTTGCCCATAACTGGGACCCTAACAGGTGCTCCCACCCCGGGTGAGGATGGACTTAGGGACACTAGCAATTAAAAGGGGGTTCCCCGCTCCTCAAAACCTCCTGATCAGAGGCCTTGCTGTTGGACGTAGTTTATCATCTTACTCAGGACGCGGATGTTAACTTTTATCTTTCCCACATATCCCCATAAACAGTGTCACTTATTTTTTAACCCGCGAACTTGAATGGTTCTCGTTTCTGAGCGTTGTACAGGGTGAATATCCTTTTAAAATATGTTAAACAATAAACTTAATATTTATCGGTTTAGACATCGGATATCTTACAAAATAAAATCTTCCTGATGAGAATCGTAACTGTATTCTTTTTATTTAATTGTATCAAATCATCAAAACAATTCCCCTTAACGAAAACTCGTAAACGTTCTTTTGCATTGTTCTGTTATGTGACTTGTCTGTTCAAGGTTCACCACAACTTTCTAGTCTTTGTAGATCTAAGCAATGTTTGTCTTCTTAATATCCGTCCTTGTTCAGGTATCCACTTACACAAGCTTGTTAGATTATTCAATGTTCCCCTCTACATCAGATATTTTCTTTGAATGTCATATTCTCCAAGCTATCTTTCCTCATTATGTGCCACAGAAATTTCAACTGATGTTAAGTCAGCGCTTCCCGAAACTTTTTCTTTTTATTTGAGCTGCATTTCAGGAATGAAAATTTGCTCGTGCCTCACCAAATTTTATATGATAAAAAGTACATTTAAAATAAAATCAGAGAGAGGTTTAAGGGGAGATAACCGCAGATTCGAAGTCAGAACATTATCATTGATAACTCTCTCCTCCAATTTGCGGATCCTAGTTACTATATTATTAATACTTTATAGATTGCAAAACTATCGCAATGATAAAATTGGTCAACAATTATTAATAACTATTTATACTGGAACACATGCATGCGATTACAAGTAACTCATAATATTTTAAATTTTGAAATCATGCATATTTTCGGCATATGAATTTTTTAAAAAATGTTTCTAAATCTTTGTCTTTCAATCATTCTGCCTGTTTGTTTTTATATATTTTCCTTAAATCTTTCTCGTTGCCCACATAACCAATTCATTGTATTCTCAGTAACCTGTTCTTCATCTGCTTGGCATTCATTGTCGTATAAGAGGATTGATATTACATAGAAATCCAGTATTTTTCCTTTGTTTCTAACGAATGTGTGCCGAGCTTAATACTTTTTTAAAATTTTTAGAATGCATCATCCGTTATTCCAATGTGCCTTTGATTTTCCGTGTTATATATTTCGTCGTCTGCTAAAACACTTCTCAGATCGTTAAATGCTTGTACTTGCTAGATTCTGACCGCTCAAATCCGTAGCTCACTCATCATGGAATCCTCCTCATACTAACGGCTATACATTCTTATAGTTATTGATTAGTCTTTAGTTCTCCCTTTCTCTTACTACATGAACTGGATGGTCTTGCAATTTCTTTCCTGTGCTTGTCATCAACACAGCGTTATTAATATATCTTACGTTGTTAAGAATCTCTCTATCAATGATAAGCCGTAGTAGGACTTCTAGCTCTCCTAAGACAGCCTCACTGTATAGGCTAAATAAATCCGATGAGAAGACGCACCCTTGCCTTACGGCTCCTTCTGTTGCATATCTCTTCCATTCGTATGCAAGTGGTTTCAGCTGAATAAATGCTATGGATTATTCAAATATGGATAAATTGTCATTTAAATTACGCAAAAATGAAAATAACATCATTTTAACAGATGTATTTACGAAAATTACACAAAATATCTTGAAATACTAATGAGTGAATTTATTCAATAAAATCGCTATTGGTTTCAACCACGGCCTTCCGACGACTTCGGAATCTCCTGTAACTATGCTGGTCTTACAAAGAGTTGTTTTTGTCTGTTGCACAACTGCGCCCCACACATGAAGGTTGGTGAAGTCTGGGAAGGTAGGTGGCCAAATCTAAGGTGTAATGCGGTCGCAGATATTGTCTGACATCCGTGACGAGATCTTCCTGCTTATGGGGTATCGTGTAGAGTCGTGTTGTCAGATAGTCTTCGAGCCCAAACCCTCTTGACCAGCACTACTTCCAGAAGCCGCTTGATGTAGATCTCTGTGTTGAGTTCGAAGACCTGTGGGAAGATGAATGAAAGCATAGTGTCACCATCACTAATGATCACTCCAAACATCTTCGTAATCACAATTAGACTCATCCAACTCTTTCCAAATCTTCTGCACTGTCCTCAGATTGACACGCAAACAATCTGAAATGTTCGTATTGGAGCTTTCAGCGCGAATACCAAGTAGTACAGGATGCCATCTCCAAATTTCTGGCATAGTATATTGTGTCATGATGCTCTTACGTAAATACACCTATGCAGTCGACCATATCAAAAACAAACGACGCGCATGCACGAAATTAAAAATATAAAATGGCGACAATTTATACATCGTCAACTGCATATACTGAACAACTAAAATTATCCTTGCAGTTCAAATCGATTTTCACGTCTTAACTTAAATGCTTTTACGTAGGCCAGATACAAGATTTTTTAATTGTATTATTCACTCTGATATCATTATGATCAAAAAGTTTTCATTTCCTGTTCCAGTGTCTTTAACAAACGACAATGTTTTAGGAGTCCCTCTCTGCAGTGTAGCTATTAATAATAAATATCAATGTTTTACTTTTAAAGACTTTTTCAAAGGTATGTTATGATTTTTCCCCAATCTACAGCCTTTTTTTGTTTAAACATTGAATTTCTAAAGATGATAATAAATCTATAGGCTCAATTTTATTAACTGTTTACGTTAATATTCCTATGGTTAAGGTAAACGTCTAAAGAATTACCTTATCCAGAGACTAAATGGATGTTAACGATGTTCTCTTCATATGAAGAATTAATGAAACGTATTTAATTTAATGATTCTTGATGACGCTTTGTTTTCGTTTAAGTAGATTTGACAATACCGTGTATAATATGAGAAGTCTTATCACTGAATATATTATGTCACAAGCTATCATTTTGCTATTTTTTCTGCTGTTAATTGTGGAAAGAAGGGAACTGAGTACAACTTTCGGTAACCCCCAGCAAAAAAAAATCCAGCAAAACCCGAACAGACAGCCCCTATCAGAGAGAGCGGTGGGGTAGGACATTTACTGCATTCAGAACTGCTCGAAGTCACTGCCAAGTAATTCGTACGCAGTCCAGGCTAAGGTTGAAAGGAAACAAATTGGCTCCCTGGACTTCTGGAAGATCTCCAACCAAATTCTGAATAGTGACAAAGCGTCACTGCCAACTATTATAAATGGCCCCGAGGTCATCTCATAGTTGTCAGACAAGGCGAAGCTCTTCATCTCGATCTTTGCCTCCGATGGTATAGACCCATCATTTTCAACGCTAGATTACAAAGTACATCTCCTTCCCGACTTCTTCCGCTGGCACAATCTCAGTAGTATTTTTCTTAAAGCCCAGGAAGACTCGAGTCTTACCAAAAGTCTTGACCATGACAAGGCCACCAGTCCAGACAAAATGCGAAGTGGTTATCCATAGGAACCCAGAGTTATCCGCCATCTTAGCAAAATTTTTAAACCGCTCCTTGAAGGAAATATCTTTCCCAAGTCTGTAAAAAGTGTCAAGTTTTTAAGAATGTGGTGAAATTGATTGTTGTTCAAACTGGAAATAAGCCCCTTGAGTTGTTGAAATCCTTACTAAACAAAAAGCTTGTTATTATCATTACTGAATATTTATAGATAGAGTAGTCACTTGACAGTTTTACCATATGATCCCTGAATTTCCAGAAAAGGAAAGGGAATCTATCTTGTTATTGTTAAAATTACCTTCCATGTTAGACGGTTATACGTCGCGGAAGAAGAGCAATATATTTCGCAAATTAAATAGGTGTTATTGGTTTTTTTTCTTCAACCAGACTTCGTTTGGGGGATCGGGAGCATTTTCTCGACATACAGTGAAAAAAATATGCTTTGAATTCACATGAACCAAAAAGCCTTAAAAACAAATTAGATAAAAGTCAATCTTGTAGTTGCTACATTTCAACCAATAAAGCAAAAATATCTACTGAGAAAGCATTGAACTTTGAACTTTCAACCCACACTCAGTCAGTTATGTGTCATGCGTGATACACGCTTAGGCGATCATGAATCTTTCGATACATGACTGACGAGACATATTTTTCCCGCAGTAGGTTGCCATTTCTGTTTGCGGTAGACCAGTTGCCATTGAAGGCCATAGAACCCGGTTTGTCCTGCTATTTACACATAGCTGGGGAGAGAAGAAGAGGGTTCATACCTTTCCTAACGGTATTCCAGTATTTTGTGGACGTCGTCTTGAACGTTTTGGACATAGAAATGTTGATAGTTATGCTGGATACAAATCTGTGCATTAAAGTTTACCGATATTCGATTTTTCTTACATTTGCACTTCAGCAATCATATAAAAAAAGGTCTGCGCGTAAACACACACACATAAACGCGCACACGTTTGCAAACACTAACCCACGCAAAACACGAGGTCATATAATCATTATAGATATGTGAGAGATTGTATGCTTCAAAATACACTTCTTGCTTGAACTACAGTCAATTTCTCCACTTGTAACAATCATATAATGATTGTGCTTGTGTCTTAGGTAGTTCGCACGACCGTTACGCCGTGCTTGCACCTGATACATAAAGGATTATTCCGTTCCGATCGCGTGAGAAGACAAAAGGCATATCAAATACGCTAATTGGTTTTATTGATGCAATGAAAAAAAGAAGGGAACATAGAAGTGTTTAACATCTTTGTCTATATCTCTGAGATGAGGTATTACGATTACTTACATTATTTACATTATTCGGACAGTTATCTTCATCTTCATTGCCATATTCCAATCACCTGAAGAAGGCCGAAGTGTACAACAGCCGTAACGTTGTGTATAATGCTTAATATCTGTTTTAATGAAATAGAAAATGTTGACAAGTTCAGATATATTAATTTGCACCTCCTTACTTTTTAAAATAACGACCAACATTCATAGTTACGATTGTTACTTCATGATTTTGTTAAAGTTAAGCTCAAATATTTAATGATGCGATAGGGTAATTTCTACGGATATTTTATTGACAAAGAACTCGCCATGAACTTAATCCTTACATGAAGAGTTGTTTCAACAGAAATTTAAATAGGGAAAATGTTCGTCGGTTAAAACTGGTAATTCTTATTTTGAGAATGAATTAATATTTGGGGTGGGGGCGAATAAGAATGATTTCTTCAGACAGAAGTCCTACTATTTAATTCATATTAAAGAGAGGAGATGAATGAATGGTTTTCCAAAATTTTTTGCTCGTAAGGGAATGTAACGATCTTAACTAGAATTCAAAATCTGCTCCCCGAATTCTTATTCCGAGCCTCAATTCAAAGGCTTATGAAATATTGTTCAAAAGTCTGTTTATGGCTACTCCATTTACAGCAGTGAAACATTGATTTCCTTTGGAAAATACTAATAAATCTATAACTTTTTATTACCTGCTTGTGTTTTTATTCCTATGGTTGGGTAAGTGTTCCATGGCATTAATATTGTCCAGAGGCTACAAAGCTGTTAATCTAACTCTCTTCGTATGAAAGGCTACAAATCGTCCAAACGACGCCCACAAAAATACTCCCACAATAATAAAATGGAAAAATGTAGTAATAAAATAATAGTAAAAAGACTGTACTGCGGCAATCATCCAAGTAAGAGATCTTGTTTACACCAGGCATAGACAATTATCCTCACACAGGAAGCAGGTCGTGTGCTCGCAAATATTTCTTTGTTTCCCTAAAAGAAAAATGTCCCTTTTCGTCCCAGTCGGAAAGAAATAAATCCTTATATTTGGTAAGGATGGTGAAAACCTTCCTACAGACACAAATATGTATAAAAGAATGTCGATTACAAAATTTTCCTATGTTGCTTAATGCGCATGCGTGTTTATAAATTTCCGCTGATTTAGTTGCACGCAGAGAACGCAGAAAGGGCGACGCATAAATAAATATTTCTCAAATAAAATGTTATCCCAGTCGACCCTTCAAATCATTTCCTATATAGCTATCCTTTCCTGTTTTGTTCTCGCCATTTTTACATGTTTTTATTTTATCCTAGAAGATATGTCCTTGCTGGCATTGTTCAATTGTTCTTTCGTTCTTCATTGCAGGAATTCCCATCGCCTGCCGTCGAGAAGAAAAAAAGATATAAAAACAGGAATGCTAATAAATGAACAGAGAATGTTGGATTCTGACATTTTCGGAGACAAAAATTTATCTATCGTTTTCATGTACTTTCCTTCTGGCATTTTCTGAGCTTTCTTTGAATTTTACTTCTTTGATTATTCTTAAATACTGGCGATAAAATAGATTCAACAAGAATCTTAAAATCAAAACTAAGATAAATATATACATGAATGCCAAACAATTTTCCCGAAAAACCTTTTATTTTAAAAAAGTATATAAAATGTATATACGTTGTACATGTGTGCGTGTGTGTATGTATGTGCGTATGTGTGAGTGTGTGGGTGTGGGTGTGCGTGTGAGTGCAGTTAAATAAACTTCTATTCGATTTATTCTGGGAGTTTTATTAGAAACACTACTCTCGACGTAGTGAGCTGTTTTCTGCACTCTTCACGGTCATTTTGTCCTCCATATATTTATTATTATTATTATTATTATTATCGTTCATTCCGAAGTCGGGCGACCGGCTGACCGGCTGATGGCCTTGTGCCACATGATGCCCTCGTAGGGGGGGTGACTAAATACCGTTCAGCCCGAAGTCGGGCGACCGGCTGATCGGTTGGACTCTCTGCCTTCAGGCGGGGAGGAACCCGAACGAGGCCATGCCGAAGGGCGGAGTCTGTTTCGGTGAGGTGAACCGACCCTGAACCCGTTTATACGGGTTCAAAGGGCATATTTTTGGCCGAACCCACGGGCTCGGAGATACCACGTTAAACCGGCCTTGTGCCACATGATACCCTTGTGGTGGGGGTGACTAAATACTGTTCAGTCTGGAGTGAAGTCCTTCAGAAGTTTGTCTGTCAGTCAGTGAGTCAGAGCGAAGAGTCAGTCAGTCGAGTCAGAGGCAGTCCGAAACAGAGTCGCGTTCAGACAATTACTACTAAACCTGATTGTTCGTACTAACACTTTCTACTTCTCTGTATATATTCCTGTCTGTAATATATCTGTGTTATTCCATATCCGTGTTCGAGTTCTTCTTTATTGGTTCTACCTTGGACTATCATCGTGGTACAAGGAACCGGACCATAACAATATATATATATATATATATATATATATATATATATATATAGATAATATTAGTGGAAAATATACATACATATGAAAAATATATCTAAAAATTCCCATACATGTATATTTTCAGAAAAAAATTTTCCAAGAGGAAGGATCCAGGTAGAACTCAATGTCCAGGACAGAGTAAAGGATATAATAAAAAGGCTTAAACACTAATATTCCATGGTCATAATTTATTCCATTGGAATCGTAAATACATATTTATATATATGCATGCATACCCCACTCCCGCGTATACATACAAATATATATATATATATATATATATATATATATATTATATATATATATATATATATATATATATATATATATATATATATATATATATATATATATATGTCTGTGTGTGTGTATAAGAATATAAGAATAGCCAGGACCGTTGCAATATTCTCGTGTATCCGCTGAATCTATGATACGCTCACCACTCTGTTACATCCCAATTTTAGAAATAGAAATTAGAGCCATGTCATAATAGGTAATTCGTTCAAAACCTGCCATAATAGTTCATTCCGCAAAACATTGTTGATTTATTTAAATCGACAATGTTTTGTGTAATTTTTAACATCATCTTGACATTTTTCTTGTTAAAAACTTGGAGAATTTTAACACATTCAACATTTTGGATTAAAAATTGTGAACTTTATATAGGGTTTTTCGAAACTCATCATACGCAAAAGTAATTACAAAAATAAAAAAATGAAATCAGAATGGCATCAAAATCTACGACAATTTTTCATCCTTTCATAGTCAGGTGTGATTAGTTTAATTGGTGACGTTTATAAATATAGGTATAAAGAAAGCAAATGTCAATAAGATAAAGAGGATCACAAAGCAATGTCTGGGGCTATTAATCAGGCTTATGACCACCTGGTCAGTGGGTTCGTGTGTAGTACGCACCGGCCCTGAAAAAGTGAAGCTCTGACTGTTGCTTTAGATATTTCTACAGCGTTTAAGGGGATCTAGTATGCTTACTTCTTTGCACAAGTAGAAGGGTTATGGTGTTTCTGGTCGTTTCATCGAGTTGATTCAATCAAACCGTGTAATGAAAGTAGTCTTAAACGGCTACTCTTCTAGATCATTTTACATTAATGCAGGTATTACCCCGAACTCAATGATCTTTCTGTTGTCATCTCTTCTAAACTCGCTATCTATACTGATGATACAACTATTCACTTCTGTCTCGATAAGTCTGAAAATTACGCAAAAATCAAATTGGCAGATGATCTTGAAAATAACCTAAAATATGCTGAGAAATGGCTCAAGAAGTGACTTGTTAATTTTAACGCCTTTAAAACCAATGTGTTCTCTATTTTATTTTAAACGATATTTATGCCTTTCAGCAGGATGGCTGATGCTAACACGCAGAAGAGCAACTCACTGCAACTTTTGGTTTCACGTGGAAAGATTATATTGAACCAATTGCTAAGTAACAAACCTTATTCATGAAAAAACTTATATTGTTCAATTTACTCGGACTGTAATTTCCAGTATGTTAAACGTCTTTAATTTAGTTTAGCTTGTAAATTAACATCAATACAAAAAAGAAACTTCAAGTTTAAAATCATTTTAACATCAATGACCTGGAGAAAGATTTTCAAGCTTGCCCCTCACAATTTACAAGCTTAGAACGTAAGAATGTTCCTCTCTTTTCGACAGTAGATCAGCCAATCTTAAAGAAAATTTATCGATGACCAACCTTCTGTTAATAGAAAGAATGACCATGGCAGCACCTGTCTCGAGTCTATATTCACAATGAAATCAGAATATATATTTATATTCTGATTTCATATATATATATATATATATATATATATATATATATATATAGATAGATAGATAGATAGATAGATAGATAGATAGATAGATAGATAGATAGATAGATAGATCATAAAATGTCCGGATTAAACGAGATGCGATTTTCCCCAAAGTAAGTCCTCTAAGGAATAAAGAATCGAAAGAGAACGAATGGGCTTCCGATAATTTGGAAAAGAAATTTAGTTTTCACTTAGATTGCAGCTTTGTAGAAAATGGATGTCGCCTGTCAAAATCTGATAAATTGCCGCAGCGTGTTGTTGCCGATTTATCTTTTCTGACGTGACTTAGAATAAATTTTATATGTTGACTCGTGCCGCTAGTTCCATGCTGACATTGGAGTCTTCTATCTTGGTCTTAAACTGTCACATTTATCCAAAAGATTATTTCACTTTATCTTCGTTAAAGATAATTGGCAAATGTTGTGTTCTTTAAATTAAAGAATATATGAATCGTTTGATATGACTAATTTAATGAATATATTTAATGAATATATTTAATGAATATATTTAATTATAATACACGAGAAGAACAACCATTTTCCCTATTCCCCATTTTGGCCTTGTTCCATATTTTGTATTTTTATAAAATTAAATATCGCTCTTCACTATGGCACCTAAACTTTTTTCATTTCTTTTTCTTACTATAAACGCTATTTTAGTGGGTACATATGTTTGAAATTCACATCCCTGTTGTTTTAAAAAGTGAAATTAATACCAACCTGCCTAGAAAGTTCTTATAGTAAAATGTGTCCACGAGGAGATTCGAACCTATGCTCTAATTTTTTAAAGAGGGGAAAGGTTTTTGTTGCCGACATCTATATTACAAATACGGTCACGAAAAACGTCCATGCCTAGAATATTGCTGCCGCATATGGTTCGGTGCTTCTGCTATACACCTTGATAAATTCCAAAGAAGAATCAGCAATATTATTGGTCCTGATATTGCAGCTCAGCTTCATGTCACTTTCCCACCGCCATAAGGTTGCCTTTCACTGTCTTTTCTATAATGTCATGGTAATTGTTCGGATGAGCTCTTCGCTATGGCAATGGGGTTTAATTTTTTTTAATTGTTATTATATTCCCCTCCCTCCCCAACAGACAAGAATTGTACATATGGGGACTAGTTAAGACTTTCATGGAGATTCTGTGGTATTATGGTGGATGTAGTAAGAATGGTAAGTAAGAATGCGTTGTTTTGAAGGAATATTGTAGTATGTTTGGTTAGTGATTGTAGCTAGCTAAATGTGTGGTATGTTTGGTCAGTGATTGTGGCTAGCTAAACGTGTGGTATGTTTGGTCAGTGATTGTGGCTAGCTAAGTTTAATTTTAAGACGCAAGAAGACCAACCATTTTCCCTATTCCCCGTTTTGGCCTTGTGCCATATTTTGTATTTTTTATACAATTAAATATTGCTCTTCACTATGGCACCTAGACGTTTTGAATTTAAGTGCAGTACTAGTCTGGCGTTTGGATCTCATCAATTTACACTTGATCTAGATGTATCCGTAACTTCTATGTTAACAGTTTCTTTTCTCGCACTTCTCGCTTGTGGAACTCTCTTCTGGCTCCATGTTTTCCAGCCAATTTTAATCTGCAAAAATATAAATGCAATGTCAATCGCTATGTATTATCCTCCTGATTATTCTTTCATTTTCACGCTCATTATTAATATTTCTGTTCCTAATTATTCCACTTCCTGTAATCCCTTGTGTCTAAGTCGCTTTACTGCCTTACATGGGGTGATACCGATTAAAAAAATAATAATGAAAGGTTATTCTTCTAGATCATTTTGCATTAGTTCAGCCATTCCCCAGGTCTCTGTTGCTGGGTCGACTCTGTTCCTTATTTTCATTAATGACCATCCTAATGTCATTCTTTCCAAACTCATTATCTATTTACTTCCGTCTTAATGAAGAAAAAAATATTCTGATGTTTATTAATCACTTGGAAATTGGATTAAGGATTTAATGTTTAAATTTTTATAGATTTCGTATTTGCTTTTATTTCAATAGATTTGTATGAAAGAAATCTATTTTAGTTTATATCTATATTCAAAAAGAAATATTATTATTCCCTTGTTCTATAATTTTAGCCCAAATTTTTGCCTCATAGGCTTTACCAATTGTAGGGTCTTCGCAATTCATCAATGTGATTTTTTGTGAAACTCTAATTAACAAATATTTAGATCTCTAAGCAAAAAGGTGAGGGACGCTAAATATTTTAACTTTTACATTATGTATTTGAATGTGTTTGATTATACAGTCTAGTCAATTTCATTTAGTTTCTTTTATTTTTGCTTATATTTTTAGTGCTTTTGATATCAAGTGTACCACATTATGATAGTAGACCTGTTAAGAAAAATTAAATGTAAGAAACTAAACTAAAATTTAATGTGAATGATCTAGCGATTAAAGCACTTTCTATACATTTTCGTCTAAGTTAATTGCTTTCTCTTTTAAGTAGCATTTTAAATAGAAATTACGGTAAGTAAATAATGCATTGAGTGTGTAGTTTTGTAAAAGATCCCTTTTGTATTCCTATAAATTCTTCGATGTTTCTCCTATGTATTTCTTGTGGCAAATATTACAGGTACTAGAGTAAAATCCTCCTTCATGTTTTAGCTTATTATTATTTTATTTTGTATTTCTTGTCTTTTGTTGTTTTAGAAGTAGTTGTAACAAATGTTATGTTAAGCTTAGATAAATTCTTTTCAATTGTAATTATGATAGAGTTGGTGGGTAGATTTATGCATTCAGGCACGTATATACATGTAATGTCAATAAAGAGAATAAAAAGACGAAAGTAAAAGTAAAAAGAAAAAAATCTCAAGACTAGAGAAAAAAATAACGACCGACGATGTTGCTAGTTTAAGAAAAATATGAATCCGGTTTGGGGGTTTGATTCTTAACGTACGAAGCATACGTAAGGTGGATTTTGTACTTCTTGTCTATTTTAAAATTTTATTGATTTTTTTTTTTTTAACAAGGAGCAAAGAAAAAGATTTAAAAAGTTGTTTTAACGAAAGATTTATAGCATATTTCATGGAAATTCCTTATGGGTCACGATAAATCTCACTTACCGAAGAAATTATAAAATTATTAAATAAAAATAACCTGAACTACAGGAACGAAGTTACTATATATCTCCTGATTACGAATTGTCAACAAATATGTATCGATTCGTTGAAGAATCCATCTTAAAACCCCATAATATCAGAATGTTTTTCCCGGTTCTATTTTGAAATATTTTACGATCCTTTTATCTAGCGTTGAATATGAAATAATTAGTGCATTGGCGGTGCTTAGAACTATTTTAAATGTATTTCGCTTCTTCATTTATATGAAGAAAAAAAATACATGGAAAACAGTTTTCGCAGTTAAGAAGCGTTAAGAATGCCCGAGGCAGATAAACCATACATACACATGGAAGATTTAAATTGAACACCTTGGCTATATCGTCCAGACTTCAAATAACCTATTGCGCACACTTCGGTTAAAATACTATGGAATGTTCACCATTGTACTTAACCAGCAACTTTTCAACACTTTCGCCGGACATTTGAACTGAACTTTTGAACTGTAGACTTAAATACCAACTTACATGAACTCTACTTCTAACATTTAGTCACAGTTATATAGTCTATATCTTCTAGCCGGTCAGTATTCTTCATTTACATAATTCTGCCTCCATTATTTGATTCATTGTATTCTCATGTCCCTTTAATCCAAACATATTTTTGTAGAGTTGTAAATAAATTTTGCATTACTTTTAAGTTTCCCGTTTATTCTCCTTTTATTGACCTGTCATGTACCCGTCTTTTTATTTCTAAAATAGTAGTGGTCGTTTTACGACATCTATACTTTATTGGTGCACACAGGCCATGTTATATCGCGCTCCCTTCAGGGGTCTACTACAGCATATAAGAACGAAATGTTTTTAAAGCGTGAATGTTAATCGTATATATAGATAGGTGGTCAGTTGGATATGCTTGCAACTGTTCCAAAATCTGAAATTAAAGCAGCTGAATCCTGGAAAAAAGTCACGAGTAAAAAAAATGTTACATGTTACAAAAGTAAAAATTCACCTGACAAAATGAGCACACAGCGTACAAAAGCCCAGCAAACCCAGTCTTTTGTCCCCAAAATTGACAAAATCTCAGTTTCATAAATAAATTGAAAATTCAAGGAACTTTTAATTGAAATTCTCGGAGGAATTGTTTTCATATAAGTATTAAAGGCTGCAAAAAAGAATTTCTCGAAATTTTATAGAATTAAATCAATGAAGGCTAACAGATGAAAGAAATATATTTGACAAAGATTTTATAAAAATAAAAAAGAAACAGTTCTAAAATAGTTTAATTCGTGTGTGAATATGCTTCATTAAAATCCAACAATTATTTGATTTTTTGCAAGAATTTCGAAACCAATATGTTTTTCACCGCTAAAAAACGCTAAAATTTCTTATACTAAGCTTCGTTCCCTTGCTGGCTTAAAAAAATAAAAATTTTAACCAAAATTTAGAACGTTCTCCAAAAGACCAAAACATATAATTTTATAATTAAAAAATCCTTTGGTCTTTTTACTTAATAATAACAAGTATTTTGACGATAAAAATTGTTCTTATTGTGGGGTATTTTTTCATCATGTTATACTCAGTTTTAGCTAATATTTGGTGGTACCTATATAAAATCTTTTAAAAGAAACTTTTCATTTTTTTTAATTGTATATTAAACCTAAGATATCACTGATGTGAGGGTACCTACATGAAAGCTGTTTCGAGTATCTCATCAGGGTATTAAATAGTATTATTAGTAGTTGTTTATTGAATTTGTTTATTGGTAGCTTTAGTGACAACAAGTCTGCTCACACACTTATTTTGCTTTTTGTTGCTTTCAACAGTATCTTTGAAGCCCTCGGGTTTAGCGGAAGCTAGACAGATGTTACCCTTCACAGAAACACATCATTCGTCAATTCTGTAAACATTTGTTTTGTTTTGTTTTTTGTTTTTTTGGGAATAGTTCCATTTTCATTGCCCTGGCCAAAATGACCAAACACCAGAATTTTTTTTCGTTCGGCCGAAAATCTTCAGTAACTCATCGTATCATAGACACAACCCTTAGCTTCATATTCCCCACTGTCTTCAGCCTCTGGTCGAAGTATTTTTCTAATTTATCGCTTGCTTTCATTCTTACACTGCCCTGTTAGTCCACCGGTATCAACGTTGTGGCAGATGTCTATTTCTATAGTTACTACTACTAGTTTGTTTTTTTGGTAGGAAGCAATGATCCGTGTGGATTTCGATTTTATATTTCCAGGATATCTTCTGTTTCTTATTCGAGGAATTTTGCTGTTTTTTTTTATGTTTATTTATTTATTACTTCCGAACAAACCGATGCCGCTATCACAATTTCCAATGTCCAGATATTTATTGCCTGTTTTTTAAAATATAAACATATATAAAATTTTTACAGTAATTTATTATGTTCTTTATAGTTTTATTTTCTTACGACAAAAGCGCCATGAAGACATGTCTATTTTTCCTTTGATATTAGTTCTTGATGTATTTGCTTTGGTTTGCCATGATGAGATCAACTGTTATTTGTTTCGGATTTTCTCTGTCGGCTTATGTTAATATATACATTTTTCATGAGCATTTTTGTTTGTCTTTCCTTGCTTAATTCCTATTGCTATTCATTCTCTTATCTCTTTATTTAAATTTTTATTAAGTTTCTCCCGCTTTATTAGACGAATGCTTCCAATACTATTTTAACCATTTGAACAGCGTTTTCTAAAAGGATGAATGCTTTTTCTCCTTTTATAGAGGATCTCTTGATGTCATTTCTGTAGGGTAATGTTCTGTGTATCGTCATTAATTTCATCATTTGCCTATCCATCGATTAACTTCTTATCTTGACTAGCGTAGGAAGCGTTATGAGTATCAGATATTATACTGACTATATGATCGACATTTTTTATTAAAAATTCGTGGTTTTCTTTTGTCTTAATACATTTTGTACTCTTTTGAGATGATCATTTAATTCTCCTTTCTTATCTCGCCTTTTTTCCTATTTTTCTCCTTTTCTTCTTTACTCTTCTTTTATTATTTCTTCCACCTTTTAATTCCCTCTTCCTTCCTTTCTTTCTTTCTTTCTTTCTTTCTTTCGTTGTTTGTTTGCTTGTTTCTTTGTTTCTTTCTTTCTTATTTGTTTCTAATCTTCTTTTCCTTTCTTGTTTCATCTTTGCTTTTTATTTCTTCTTTCTTATTTCTTC
>CAHIKZ030005436.1:1550000-1552500 GCA_903632075.3 Acanthosepion pharaonis
CTATCTTATCTGCTTCATCATCTATCTTGCTTTTTAAGAATGTTGACCTTTTATTCTAAACATTATTGATTCATTTGCTTTTCTTGATTATATCACAATTTCTCACTCAATGATTTTCCATTTAATTTGTTTTACTATTGTGACGACAATTTAAGAGAACAGTATATGCGCTTCAAAATTCAGAAGACAACCAAATATCAGCCTTTTATTCATACGGTGATTACGAGTGTGTTGTGAGTTCGATCCTCACCCTCATACTTGCAGCCATGTGCTACATGCAATCTTCGTTTCGTAAATCAATAAAAACAAATTTATCGACTTCCCTTTTGTCGCAGCAGCTCTAGAACTTCCTACTCTCAGTGGAGTGGGGAGGTGAAGTCCGGAAGAAAGAATCCCTGAAGTTAGACATTATACTTTTGGTGATAATAGGAAATTTTGTGCTAATTCTTTATATATTAATCATGTAAATGGCAGCAAATTTCAATAAATAACAACGTAACTTATAAAACTGTAGATTCATTTTTTTGAATAAGGTTGCTGATTCCAAAAATGAAAATCGCGTCCGTAAAGATAAATCAGAAGAAATAATTTAAATATAAATCTCAGAAAAAAGAAATAAATAAAGAAGAAAGCTATACGAAAGCAAAAATAACATAAGAAAAGAATTTTATGATGATTTGAAGAAGCTGAAGGTAGAAAAGACAGAATCAGGGGCGGACTGCTCCTAAAATTAATGGCTGCCAAAGCGGATACACACACAACTATAATGCTGTCATTAAAGTTTCATAAAATATAAATAAAACTTTCAAAAAACAGATATAGAAAATTGGGTAAAATTAGTAATTACATTGTAGATGTACGGTACATATTACTGGCAGTTGATACCAAATATAAATACAGAATGTTAGAATTGAATTTTTATTTATTTTTTATTTTAATATTTGAAAAGTAAATTTAAATGGTTGATTGTAATCAACACATTAAAAGATAGTGCAAAAGCACAATAGATCATTTCATGCAGTTCATTATATTCGGAACAGTCGTTTGTGTTCACTAGAGAATTGTGGGAATCTGCCAATAATTGCTTCTGCATCCAATTCATCTAACAATTCCTTTTCAATGGAAAGCAATATATCCGATTCTAAATTCCCAGACATTGAATTTCTTAACATTGTCTTTATGAGCCTTAGCTTTGAAAATGTCGTCAAAAATTGGACGTAAGTAATTGATAGTATGCAGATTAATTTATGAAGTTCTTATTCCTTTTTATTACTAAAAAATTTATTTGTTCTTGTTTCTTTATTAATTTTTATTTGATACAGAGGGCTCACTCCATCAGTGATGTACATGACATGAAGCAAGCTGACGCCCTGGCTAGTCCGCCACTGGACAGTAGTAAAAAAAAATAATCCAAAATGACAATGAAAACAAAGTAGGAGTAACAAGGAAAAGGAGTGAAAGGGAGAGTAAGAAATGGTAACGAAGATGGAGAACAAATATTAAGAAAACAAAGCGGACGAGGTAACGAAAATAAATAAGGACGTTGGGAAAAAGGACAAAAAGGTAAACAAGGAGGAAGACTGGAAAAGTAAAGCAAAACAAGTGATGTGAAAAAAAGGAGCTGAACTTAAACAATAATTTTATTATTTTGTTCGACATTTTCTGAAGGAGTACCATAGGTTCTTAATCGATTTCCCGAAATAGTGATTTAGATATCTTTAAATATCTATTACGTAGTTACCTCCAAAAATGAGCATACATGTAATATATACAAAGTTGTATCGTCAAAACATTTGTGCTATTATCAAGAGGAAGATCAAAGGATTTTTTTATGTAAAAACTATTTTTTTAAATGCTTTTTAGAACCTTAGAAATTTTGTTTAAACATCTTGATTTTCTGGCGTCAACGTGGAGCCATAAATTTATTATGAGAAATTCAAGCCGCTTTTTTGCGGTGAAAAACACATTTTATTTTTAAATTTTTGCAAAAATCAGATAATTATCGGATTAAATAAAAAAACTGTAATTTTTCACAAATGAATGAAATCATTTTAGACATATTTCTATTTTCAAACAATCTTGTTAAAATATTTCTACATTTCTTACCCCACACTTATTTAATTATGGAATTCTTTTTTTTGTAGCTTTTAATGCTTATATTGTCTATAAGGAAAAGTTCACCGGGAATTTAAATCATCAAATATTTTGTTGTCGAATAGGAAAATAGTTAGAGAAAATTTGCTATGAATCGTAAAATGAAAAAGGCAATAAAACTCAGACATTATTTAATCATAAATCCATTTAATTTCTTCTATGAATAAAATATATTATAGACAATATTGCGTTAAGAAATTAACTTTTTCCATGAATAATGAATTTTTACAAAGATTGTTTTCATTTATTTAAATTTTAATTAGTATAATTTTTAAAATTTTAAGTTAATTAAAATTCTGTATTAATTTGTAGCGGACAAATTATATTGTTATTAAATAAAAACTAT